>VWZG01000621.1:27101-38998 GCA_013396735.1 Grallaria varia | reverse complement strand
ATGATTCTATGATTCTATTCTATCTCTCTGCCACCCTCACAGCTTTGGTCTTCTCAGTCTGAAGGAGGGCTGATGAGCAGGGACGCAAAGGGACACTGCAAGTCAGCCGTCTCAGAGGAAGTCAGGACCTCTAGGGGGCAGCAACAGGCAAATCTCACCCCAGCACATAGCTGAGACACCCTTGAGGTGGAAATGGTCATTGTTTGGAGCGTCATCTCTCCAATATCCTGGCCTAACACCATGAACAGCCACCAGCTCAACTATTTCACCTCTGAGCAGATGATGGCAAGAACTGCTGAATGTCCAACTAAAAAGGAGTAGAATCCTTTCAGTAGGTGACATTAATGACGTGAATAAACATGATGACACTATGTGCTAATTAATTCTGACTAACATAATCTATACCACAGATGTGCAAAAGGGCAAAGTGACCTAGAGGAAGTCTTTAGCAGAAAAAGCTGGAAAAATAAATCATGGTGAGTTTTTTTGTAAGGCCTTTCAAGAAGTTATCTTTATAGGAAAGTGGGTGACTACATTCCTGGAGGTATACTTAAAAATCTCACACTAAACTGTGAGCTTGTCTACTAGACACACCTTTTGAGTTAACTTAATCACAAAAGTATTTTCTGTCATCAGCCAGCCATCACTCACTTAAATGCATGCTTGCCTGCTCAGAATTATGATATATGAAGACATGCAAATCACTACCTCTCACATGGAATTTAATTCAGACAGGATCTCATGTAGATTTTTACTGCTCATGTTCTTAGTCCCACAGAAAGAGCCTATCATAGTTATGGACTATATGAACTGCTCAGGGCTGTGAGGTTTATGCTTCCTGAAAAAGCTAGGAGGAACATGTACCGCCTTGAGTACCATGCTTCTCTGTATGTGGTCTGGAGCAACACCAGCCTGCACTGCTTCTTCACACAATCCTGCTCCATGTCTGTTACCCCACACTTTGAGTCTACTTTCAATATATGTAGTTCCTGATGGTCTACCAAAGACTGAGCAAGGTGTATTTGGGGTAATTCAGGTATTCTTCAATTGCTTAACATATCTTATGACAGCTTAAATACCTATTTAGGTAGGTAGATATAGAGCTGGGCAAAGAGGTAAAAAAAAAATCCATGTGGTGTTTGGAATGAAAAATTACCTGGTGATATCAGAACCGCAGATGAAAACAAAGCAATCTCCTCCTCAGTCAGTTGTAAGGAACATAAATTCTTTGCAAAGTCAAATGCTTCATTTACCAGATCATCAGAACCTGAAGACCAAGGAGGACAAAATCAATGCTAGAAATTAGCTCTTTTAACCTGTCACGCAAAAGGATTGGTTTTGTGTCAAAGAATTGTGAGTGAATGTCTGTACTGCTAAAACAAAGTGCCTTTCATTAACTATTAAAATTCCACCTAACCTGAAAATGTCACTAAAACATACATTGAAGTACAAAAATTACCAAGAATTAAGGGTGTGTAAAAAAAAATGCACAGACATCTTACAAGAGAGTACTATTTTCCAAATGTGGAAAGTATTGCTATTTCTAGGCACATATTAAATCTAAGAGATATGAAGGACCAGACCTAAATAACTTTTGCATATATAATTTTACTAATTATCAGTACAAATGTTTATAAAAATTTGTTAAAACATCATAAAAACCAAACTAAATCAGCCAATACAATTTCATAAATGTTTTAAACTTGTAAAGAGTATTTTGTGTATAATACACAATAAGAAAAATACATACCTATGTGATATATATATTTGAAGGAAATATGACTTTGGTCCTGAATAAATTTCTGATAATATCAGTCTGATGGATGGCATATCCATTTAGCAACTAACATTTCAGGTAGCACTCAATATCATGTTCAGAAATGAAGCAATTGTTTTTCAATAAATGAATATAAATGAGCTTACTTAAAAGTTTTAGGCAAAAAAATATTTTAGGAAAGTCTTTGTCTATATTTTTTAGCAGTTCATCATTTCAGTCACCTCACTAGTGAGGCTAAAATTGACTTCTGCAGGACACAATTAATGGGACTGATTTGATATATCAAGCATAACTGAATAGTGAAGATAAACAGCTCAGCTCCTGTATAAATTTGTGTTTTATCAAAATTTCTGATGGCAAAGAAATCTATTTGAAAAAACATTCATGCTGCTCTTTTTTATTATAGAAACATCCCCATCACTGCTAAGAGCTAGTGGACTCACCTTTTTCCTTTTTCTGTTCCAGACTAGACATTTAGAGGCTTGGGGATTCAACATTTACTGGAGGTTTTCACTGTGGGTCACACTATTTTCATAAAGACAAATCTCTCACTATGTGGCTCAATGTAACTGGTTGAAAAGAAGAAGAGCAACATACCCAAAGATTTAAACATTTGCATCCCTCCATACTTTCCTTCAAACAGAACAGTATTGTTAAGCGGGTTGAAGGCACGGCACATTCTCACTAAAACCACTTCCAAGCAGCCTACAAGACAGAAAAAAGAGCAAAGGAACTACATATTACTGCCTAATATTGGAGTGTAGGAAATCTCAACAAGATATTTAGGAAGACATGAGTCATTAAAAACGGCAGGGATAGACACTCTTTGAAGATGTGTAGCTTATATGTTTCTGCATGAGAGAAAAAGTATTTGTCTACTTTGCATGCAGAAAGGGGTCATTTCTGGTCTACTCTGACCTAACCACCTTTTCTTTGGGTTAACTTTTTCCCCTTTTGCAGCAAAAAATACCAAACCAAACCCCACTACCCCCCCCAAAAAAAAAACCCAAACAAAAAAAACCCTTCCCAGCCTGAATCTGAATTTAGATTTGGGCAAATAATTTCAGTTTGAGATATTTTATCCTGAAAATTAGGCATTTATTGAATCTTCTTTTTATTAACTAATTTTTTTTTAATAGCAAAAACCAGCTTCATTCAATGTGTATAAAAATCCCAGCATAATTTGGTTGGAGAACATAGCAAAGCGTGTTTAGAGAGAAAATAAAAGAATTAATAAGAAAAATAAAAGTCAAGAACACCCCTAAAATAGGTTTTACTTTTGTTTTCCTTTCCCTCCCCCTCCCCACCTCGGTTGTTGATTAGCCAAAGGAATACTCCTCTTTTACTCCTCGTCTTTGCATATTATTTCTTAACTGCAAAACCACACAACTGGGAAAACGAAAGGTAAAATTTTAAGCATGCATTAACTAAATCCAAATGTCCTGTAAAATGAATTCTGAATCTGAGGATTCTTCTGCAGACATGCTTTTGAGAGAGAACTCTGGACTTTCTAACTCCTGCTCAACAAACCAGAAAACAAAACCTGGCATATTTTCACATGCTAGAGCTTAACAGTGTTTTCTGACAGTACAATCAAATATATCTTTTACTGAAGGTGCAGTTGTGTTGTTAGCTTTGCCAGTCAAACGAAGGAAGTTTCCTAGGGGTGCAGTGGTACCTGCAGAATTTTCAAAATTAGTACAAGATTTAAAAGAATGGTTTTGGGCTACAGCTCCCTTTTTTTCAGAAGATTGTCGGTGTGTTCCCAGGGTCTCTGTATCGCTTCTCTTTGCACCTGTGCCCACAATCAGAGTGCAGTCCCACAGCAAGCTGTATTATTCTGTGTACAGAATATTGACTCACAGGAGCTTTCAGCCTTAATGGGGAGATCTCTCTTGAAGCAGGAAGCACTTAAGGTTTAACAAGCTGCCTCACACAACATCCTACCTTTTAAAGATGGAGGGAGAAAGCAATTGATATGACAGAGTAAATGTAGCTAATTACCTGTTGTGGTTCTTGTGGGTCACTTGGTCATACCATTTTGTCCTCCTGGGCTTGGCAGTGTCATGATAAACCTTGACATGATTGTTCCAGAGGACAGAAATTACCAAGTTCCTTGACAGGTAAGGAAAGCCTTTTCCTTCCTACCCTTATGCATACACACATGCAAACCTGGCATGCACAGAGAGCATGGCTGGAGCACTCTGCTGTAAGGTATTCTCATTTGTTCTGAAAACAACTGGCACTGGCAGGGATTTTCCCTCCTGTGCGCTGGTTGTAGGGTATTAGTAGTCTCATTAAAAAGATTAGAGATGACCACAGAGGCAAGCCTGGTGAGCCTGTGTTCATTTCATTAATGACAAATGGGGATTTCATAGGGTGGCAGGTGACTGATTGGACCAGTTAAATTTGCAGGGTCCTTCCCCTACATGTCAGGGTGGAGACTGCAGTTTTTGCAATGGTTGTGTGCATATTTAACAACCACAATCGACTGTAGAGGGAAGGGGATCAAGTGGCAGTACACCTGATTAATGTTAAAATACAGAAGGTTAATGTTATAAATACAGAAGGCTTAATGTACCTAATGAAACAGAGCTAGGGGTCTGTTAGGGCTCCTTCAAATTTAAATTAGGGCTCCTTCAAAATTAAGATAATTTTTAGAACAAGACAGCCGAACACATTTCTAGGGTACTGGGTGCTACACCAGTCTCAAGCCTCTAGTGTTTACCCACCTGACTTAAGGAGGAGAATTTGGTCATTCTGGCAGAGCTCCATGAAGCCTGTTATACGCTTTGCAAACTCCACCACATACTGGATAGCATGGGTGATCTGAATGGCACACTGCTGCCACAGAGCTTCTCTGGTCTTCCAGGAAAACACACATGGAAAAGCAAAATGGTGAGCAAGCAGGTACATCAGTGCATCAAGTTCTTCAAGTAGCCTGGCAGACAGATGGACTTCCCAGACTCCATCCCCATTTCCAGGCAGAGCTAGCAGCATCTCTGCTTCTCAAGCACTTTTTATTAGAAGGCTGTTTTCACAAGCTGATTGCCACAGTCATCTGAACTCTGGAATTGCCTCTTCAAAGAAGCAGAATGCATTGCCCAATGTTAAAATGTGATTCTAATGTTGGCATTTGTGCAGGATAGCAGCACAAAAAATGTAAACTTTACAAAGGACACTTAGGTAAGAAGTGGCATGATGCTATTAAATGATTCAACAGAATATTTTTGCTAGTTTGAATCTCAAACTAATACATAATTAAAATATAATTGTCATCTGAAAATGGATTACAACAAAATTTTGATTCCTTGATAATAGTTTTCATTGCACACACACATGTAAACAGACATGGATGTTCTTTTGTTCCTACTAACACTCTGTAGCCCCTCAGATTTCAAATAATATGCTGGAATCTCTCCTGCCTCCTACATGACCAGCTAATGTGTCAACTGAAGTCTCATCAGTACTGAAGCTGGTGCAAGAGGTGCAGAGATTTCTGATGATTGGACTACATCTGAAGAGGTACCAGTGGAAAACAGACTGAACTACACCTGAGAATTGCAGAGGCAGAACAAAAATCTTGTGCAATGACATAATTTTTTCACCCAATTTTGAATAGCTTAATTTTAAGGAGTACTCTCAGTTTGTCATTATCTATTGTATAGAAGTGACACATATTTGTTATTCACATAAAAAACAGATATGTTTTTTTAAATTATAAGGAAAAAAATTGTATTGTCTTATTTTCTTAAAATCCTTACAACAGAGGATCCAGTCATGATCACATTAAAGTCAACTGAATTTCTGCATGAGGTTTAGATGTGTGATAACAAACATGGAAAACTGAATTCCATGACCGTACCTAAGCTTTGATGTTAGCAAACATCCCAAAACACTGGAAAGCTGCTGCTTCTTTTTATGAAGTGCCACTCCTTTGCTTTCAGTAACTAGTTCCTCAAGATACTTAGAAGTCTGTTTTGATCTATATGAAATTTATCAGTGCATTTTTGCAATTAAATTACACTGGTAACAATTTCAAGCAGAAGAAAAAGCATGTTAGAGGACTGTACCTTGGTCTGGTAAACCTTAATTTCTTCATATGTGTGGGTCTGCCATGCTAATTGATGTAATTCCTCCATTGTATATTGACAGGTTTCCAAATGAGATTTAATGATATTCTGTGCAATTCTATCTGTAAAGGGGAGAATAAAGAATAGCTTGCATGAAACAGTGAAAGGTGGTTTGCAAAACGTTGAAAACATTGAAGTTGTTGGAAAATGCACATTTAACAAAATTAATCTTTTCTTTCCAATGGTACCTTTCTCATATTATTTTATTTCTGAAGACAATTGTTGCAAAATGTTTTAGTATGCCAAGCCAAATGATCTTGATAAACAGTGGATCTGCACATAGTGGATCATCACAGTAAATGATTCCTGTGAAACTATACAGAATCTTCATTCTGAAAATGATATGTTTTAATGCTTTTAAATAAAAGTAATTTGGATATTTGGTTGCCATTTGGTTATCCAATCACTTTTGTCTGCCCCATGCCTGAGCAATAACTGGTAGACTCTTCGAGGCTGGAGAAGATGAAGAACATAGCTTTTGAATACCACCCCAGCAAGGTACCTTCAGAGGCTTGAGGCCCCAGCCTCTGCAACAAAGCAGTATCTCTCCTCCCACTGTGTGTAGATGTTTGCTTGCTTTCTTCATTGTCTATTTCTTTCTAGTTCTACTAAAAGAATTAATCTGTTCAGGTTGGTGGTCAGCAAATTTCAGCACTGCTAGGTCTCACAGAAATTGACTGACCGCTCAAACTTGACATGGACATTTGCATTACCTTGGGGTGACTCATAAAAAAACCAGGAAACAAGTATCTTTTTGTCTCAAGTTAATTTTCAGCTGGATCAATTTCTGATTTAGTTTGATGAGCAAGAACATGGAGACTGGTTTTAGCCCTGGGTGAAAGCTAAAACTGGTATCTTGGGATTTAGAAGATGAGATGGAGGACATAGATCTCACGTACAGCACTAAGTTACCTTAAAATTATCCTGAAACTGCAGCCTTAGAAACTACGTCACGAAGTGGAATGTAGGAGGCAAGCAGAACAGGGAGCATCGAGTGCTCCCCTGGAAACCCACTGAAACTAGGAGTTTAAAGTAGACCTTTGCCCTTTAAACTACTTAAGCAGAATAAAAAGATTTTCACAAAAAGTTCCAGCATGAATTAATTAGCACTGGAAATTCAAATGTCTTGATAAAACATGTTATAGAACACTGATGATTTTGATTTTGTGACTTTAGGACCTATATATCTAATGAAGCTCACTGCTTCTGCCTGAAGACATTGCTTAAGCCAACAACATTCAAACAAAGGGACAAAGGTAAAGGTACAGAACTGAACTGAAGCGCTTGTGGCAGAATTGGCATTGCACAGAAAACATAAGTCAAAAAAGGGAAAGGACATTGGCAATGCATTAGCCAAACCTGAGCACGACAAGCAGAAAGAACTAGGTGTGTCATCATTTATTCGTTCACATCCTCAACAGTTTGCACAATCTACAGCTCTGGAGCTTAGAGTTCCAAAATAAGACTGTCTCTTTTGCCAAATATTGAATGAATTTAAAAACACCAGCAAAGAAGAAAGATGAAAAAAGAATGTAAACATGTAAATGCTCTCTGTAAACACTGTTACAGGCGTGTTATTTAAAGGACAGAAGCCTGTGCTACTGTCACAGTTAACAAGCTGAGACTCAGTGGAAAGGCGCTGGAGAAAACATAAGTGAGTGGCAGGTTTGTATAGGAAAAATAAAACCTGCTCAATTGAATCTGTACAGGTATCCCTTTAAAGGTCAACACTATGTTTAGGTTTCCTGATGGCAGAATTGACTCAGGCATAAAGATAACCAAGAGTGTTTTTTAGTAAGTACAGTACCCACTGTTATTTTATGGAAGATTGAATGCAAGTCTTAACCTGTAACAGTATAAACTGTTGCATTCCATAATAAAAATCTTACAGCTAAATGGGCACCTTGGAATAAAGGGATGATGATTTCAAACAAATTTTTGAAGGATTAACAGAGGTTTATTTACATTTCTTTAACCAAGAAAAGCAAGTAAAACCTACCTTTTTTAGAAAGACCAAAGTCCAGAATGTTGCCCCTGTATTGTTCTATTTACAGTTTTAACTACATTACCTTTCTGCAAACATCCTTAGTCATTGTAAACCTGATTGCAGAAGTCCAACTCAAGCTATACTTTTTGTCAATTATGTTCCCAGAAGGACTTAATCAGAAAGAATGAGATATGGTCAGAGAAACATTTAGGTTTTGTATGTAAAGAACAGTGCAGAAGCAGGACTTCAATTTGCATTGCAATTCTGCAGTCTCAGTGGTGAAGGATTTTTGCTCTCTGTAGCCATCCTTTGTCTGGTCTTTTTCTCTCTTGTGCTTCCTAACACGGCTCTCCTAGCTTCACCATTTGTTAGAAAAGCTCAAGATATTCACACTCTTGGCATAGGGAAAATGCCTACAATAGATGTTTCACATAATTGCACATTACTGCATAGACAGATTTTGAATCAGATAAAATGTCCTGATGCAAACAATCTGAAAACAAGACCTTTTGAATTCACTGACTTCAAAATATACTTGATTAGCAGGTCTGCATTACTGCAAATCTCCTCAGTTCTGTTCCTTTTCCTACCATGTGTGTGCTTACCTTACGAATGAAGAGATGAGAAACTCTTCGGGGTTTTTGTAGGAATGGCATCCTGTGTTTGCCCCTATACACCTTTTCCTTGCATACTTGTGCGTATATTGAGCTGACATTAAAACCCGCTTAGATGTGCAAAAGCCTGGGGACAATCACAGTAAGCAGCAGCTCTGCATATTGACATCCAAAGAGGAATCAGGTGCAAGACTTGAAACTCTTGAGCTGCAGGCTAAGCAATGTGTGCGACAGAAAGGGTCTCAGCGGAGGAGGGAACTGCTCATTCAGCATAAGCAGTAGAGGAAGCTGCTTACTTACACTCCATTCTGGAGTCCCTGGAAGGAGCTTTATGCAAACATAGCATACACTGTGTGGCAGAGCTGACATGATACAAAAAGTAAAAGGAGCGTAAGTTTGTCTTGGCTTTTCAGATGGTCCAGCTACAGAAAATCCAGTGCCAAGAATGTCACTCTCAAAGGGTTTCACAGACCATAGCTTTCTTTTTTTATGACATTTTCAGAATTTAGCAACTTTTTGCTAATGAAGTTGGACTCAGTACATACTGATTGGCAGTTGGCAAATCCCACGCAGAAAGACATTCCTAATCACTGGGAAGAATGTACTGATATGTAATATAAACCTGCCCTGTCACAGGTACTGTGCTGTACCCAAAATGTGATAAATTTCTGTGAGACCTAGGAGCTCTGAAACTTGCTGACTACTGACTTGAACAGATTAATTCTTTTAGTAGAACTAGAAAGAAATAGACAATGAAGAAAGCAAGCAAACATCTACACACAGTGGGAGGAGAGAAACTGCCTTCTTGCAGTGGCTGGGGCCTCAAGCCTCTGTAGGTACCCTGCTGGGGTGAATCGACATCTGTATCTCCTCTCTCGCAGGCTAGAAGAGTCTAATACAGTTACTTCACACACCAGTCTTGACTTTTAGTTTATTTTGCTTTCAAAAATCATGTGCCAGAGATTTCAAAGCTCCCTTCTCAATGGGAAACTGCATGTATACAACTAGAAATCCTGTTTGGATGGGCTCCAAGGACTACAAAAGACAATTCCATTTTTATGACTTTATGCATTTCTTCTTGAAATGTTGTCAGCTTCAATTTTAAATAATTAAAACAGGTTTGCTGTATGAAAAGGAAAACAAAAGAGATGATTCTGGCCACAGAGGTGTGAGAATCAAAGTTCACAACATTTTATTTTCTAAGCACCAACTGCTGCAATTATTGAGTGAAAATTAGTAATACCAATGGAAAGAATTCCTGAGCCTGCATTACAGTCCAGCACTAGCATTATAACAACTGCAATCTGTAAATTGCAGAATTTCTAAAGCTTATCTGACATTTATGTAAACATAAACATAGATTAGGTGCTTTACCCCTCCCTTTTTGCCTATATACGGGGTTTGATACATTAGGGCCACATCTCCTACTGTACATCATGATGACTTGATATTAAATGATAACACGGTTAAACCACACCCTGGCAGATTGACTCTTTCTAGAAAACATGTTCCATGGAAAATAATGCTCCCAGTGTCCACACCCCGGCATACACTGGGACATGAAAACATTTGCATTAGATAGATTGGTTTTAAATTCAAGGTTTTTTCAATATTGGTACTTTGAAATTTTTCTCGGAAAGCGAACACTTTTTTGTGCAAATAAAATATAAACAGAAATAATTTGCTTCCAGAGAGATAAATCATAAACAACTTACTCAATAAAGAAAACAGTCAGTAATTGTAACCAATATGCAGTCTTGAAAAATCAGAAATGCTCAAACAAAATACATCATGGAATAACCACAGAATCACAGAATCAGCTATGTTAGAAAAGACTACTGAGATCATTGAGTCTAATCTTTGACCTAACACCACCATATCAACTAGACCATGGCAGTAAGGGCCACAGCCAGTCTCTTCTTAAATAACTCCACAGATGGTGACTAGATGACCTCTCTGGGTAGCCCATTCCAATGCCCAATCACTCTTTCTTTCTAATGTCTAATCTAAACCTCCACTGGTGCAGCTTAAGACTGTCCTCTTGCCCTACTGCTGGTTGCCTGAGAGAATAGACTGACACCCACCTTGCTACAGGCTCCTTTCAGGTAGTTGTAGAGAGTGATAAGGTCTTCTCTGAGCCTCCTTCTCTCCAGGTTAAACACCCCCAGCTCCCTCAGCCACTCCTCACAGGACTTGTGCTCCAGTCCCTTCAGCAGCCTCATTGCCCTTCTTTGCAGTACCTGAATATCCTTCCTAAACTGAGGGGCCCAGAATTAGACACCAGTATCTGAAGTAGCCTAACCAGTGCTGAGTACAGAGGAAGAATCACTTCCCTGGTCCTGCTGGCCGCATGAATCCTGATACAGGCCAGGATACCATTTGCCTTCTTGGCCACCTGGGCACACTGCTGGACCAGTTCAGTTTCCTGTCAATCAGCGCCCACAGGTCCCCTTCTGCCTGGTCACTCTTCAGCCACTCTGTCCTCAACCTGTAGTGCTCCATGAGGTTATTTTGGCCAAAGTGTAGGACCCAGTACTTGGCCTTGTTGAACCTCAATCCTATCCTGCATATATATCTGACTAGCTTTCTATAATGGCCCACTATTTTAACTGTAGAGATTCATCCGTTCTTAGGGGTGACACAGAAACCCTGATAGTGTTGGTTGGCAAGGCTGGAGAGCCATGGTCTGAGAGGCTTCCTGCTGGGGCCGTGCTGTCCTTCCTGTCCCAGCAGCTGCTGGTGAGGCCCTGAAAGGTGCCAGATGGATGGGAAGATAATTTACTTGGGATTTTACAGTGCAGCATTAAAAAAAGTCTAATGCATAGTAGGAGATGTCTAGAAGAAGCTGAAAATTGCACATTAGGAAGCTGAGGAGGACCGCTAGAGATCAGTGCTGTCTCAGGAA
This sequence comes from Grallaria varia, assembly GCA_013396735.1. Taxonomy (NCBI): domain Eukaryota; kingdom Metazoa; phylum Chordata; class Aves; order Passeriformes; family Formicariidae; genus Grallaria; species Grallaria varia. The sequence continues at coordinate 27,582 of VWZG01000621.1, read as the reverse complement.
AAGAAAAGGCCTTCTATCCCTAGTGTGTTCATGGGTAATAGGCATCATGAATGTGCATGTCTGTTCAGTTTGACTGGTCAGCAGCCACTGCCTTTTGGGGTGAACATAGGACGGGTTGCAGCTTCTGCCCTTCTCTAGGGTTATTTGTCTCCTTCACATGATGAATAGTCTCCTCTCCAAAACTTGTAGGTACCCGAGTGTCTGAGACTGCTGATTCCTTTCATAGGAGCTGGCCAGTAGCTAAAGAAGCAATGGACAGCCATGACAAAAGGACTGGACAGACAGAAAGACTGCAAAAGCCCTATTTCACTAGCAAAACAGGCCAAAAGCCTATGATGCAAGGGAAAAACAACAGCACACAAGCTAAATATCTCTCACATGATCTTAAAACTGTGGCTCACCAACTCCAGTGAAATGACCCTTTCTGTTTCCATTTTTGGCTACTCTGCTGGGTTCTTCTCCTTCTTCCTTTCTCCGCCGC
>VWZG01000621.1:10142-27071 GCA_013396735.1 Grallaria varia | reverse complement strand
CTCTCTAAAGATTACCTTTGCTCAAACACTTATTGATTGCATCACTGGGGTAGGCATTGCTTAAATCCAAAATAAAGAGAGAAAACTGAACACTGCAACCTAGATAGCACCAACGAAAATCAGCATAGCACAACTCACAGGGATCTATAATTGTCTGGTAAGTCAGTACTGCCTTTTTCATGCATTTCCTCACAGTATTTAGAAATCTCCAAATACAGTACTGAGAAAATCTCCACCTTGAAGTCAAGTACAATACTGGTGGGGATGGATGTAATCCACAGGCTGAACACCACATTTACCAGCTGTAAAATTGGCCTGTTAAGTAGAAATTATCAATGGTACTTGGTATTGTTTGCTTCCTACAGGCTCCTTAGTTCTTTCATTTTTCTCTCTTTTCTCAGGAGAGCATTGAGTTTTGCCTCAGCATTCCCTTATTTTGCACAGGGAAATGACAGGGAAATGAAAAACTTTTCAGTGTCCTTCCTAAAACACTGATAATATTCTTCAATTAAAATGAGTAATGAATCTTTGTCACTTACCCTTAGGATTCAGTTGGGTACCTAAGAGCGCATCTCAGCTTATATCATAAGTTGAGCTGTCACAGGGATCCACTTTGAATTAATGCTGCAATAACATCAAAACTCCAGACAGGCATTTTAAATGAAATCTTTGCTCTAGGACCCCCAAAACTGCCAAAATAGCATTCATTGGGTCAATACTCTCCTGCAAAATTAAAATTTTAAAACCTGATTTCATTGCACAGATTACATGAAGAAATTCTTTGACAGTTGTAGAGGCAGCGACACAGTGAATAAAGCAAAAATATGTCTTGTGGAACTGGCTGAAAAGTCTGAACTTCTTTTTTTTCCACAAAAGAACAGGAACAATTTTTCCTAAAAGTGGTTGCAAAAAGCGCATTCCATTTTTGATATCTCCTTGGTATTTTCAATGCTATAATGCACAGTTATTTCCCTTACAAAAATTTGTTATAGACAGACTAGCAAGTTCCATAATCCTTATTTGTACAGTAAATTTTTAACACTATTCATTATGTAGCCTAGGAAGATGGTATGAAACACAAAACGACTTGTATGAAACTAGAACTGCTAGAATTTAGTCAGGAATAACCCTTCCTTGTGTTCAAGTTATTCAGTGGTTACTGTCATGAACAGATTGCACGCTGAATAAATGTCACATGTGGGATTTTTCTATTTCCTCTCTCTCCTTCAAAATAAATCAGTGTTTCATTTGCCTTTCTAAGAAACACTAATAAATTACTAGAAGTGACAATACAATTGAATGAAGTCCTAATCTTAAGGAACCTAGAGAATGGACCAAGAATTCTGTTAAATCCTAAGGGATTTTTATAAATCCTAAAAGGTCTCTACTTAATAATACTTCTCACAGGTCTCAGCCAATTTAGTAAAAAATGTATATTTTATACTCATTAGAAATCACTTAACTGGCAGCAAAAACACTAACCAAGGCAATAACTTGAGGTTATGGAACACGGACTCTAAAGGAACCATATAATTATAAAAAAATAATTATTGAGATGAACTGTTTCCTAGCTTCTTCCAGCACAGCCGTCACAAAAAGATCTTTATATTAAAATTGAGACTATTCCAAAACAAGAAAGCTGTTTAATTTTTTTACAATTAAGCAAACATTCCTTGGAGTAGATATTATTTTCTATTAAACCTAGAAATATATATGAATAATTGGAATATTAGTGGTTTTAAGCCAGGTCTGGAAGACTTTGCCCTATCACAGTCTGCAAAAGGCTGGGAAAGGCTAACATATCTTTTAGTGTTTGCTTCACTGTCACAGGCTTACAGTTCACTTTTATTAAGATTTTAGGCAATCTGTCTATAATGATGTTTTAAAAAGTAATGGCAAAACATTCAACAATGATTCTACTTTCCTGTAGTATGGCAAATTAGTTGTATTGGAGTGGTGTTAGCACATAGTTTCAGAAAGCAAAACAATTTGGTTCTTATAAGCAATGCCAGAGATTTCACTGATCAAAAGAAAAAGTATCCTCATGGTCAAAAAGACAGGGCTTCATGCCTTAATACCTTCTTTTAACTATTCCCATTTACATGTGACTTACATCTGTGAAAGATTACTGCACTATAAAATCTGCATTTTGATAATCAGTTTCAACATTTCTCCAAGCCTTATGTCTTGTCACACTGAATTTTTCCACTACACACATCCATGTTCCGCTACTGTGCCTTTAACTTTTTCTCATGTGTTTTCAATCTTGTATAAAACAATTGTTGCTGTTCTGGAAAATAAAATATGAAACTGAATGGACTGAAGAAAGATATCATTACCTATGGAGCAGGGAACAGCATCACAAAATGCAAACCAAACAGAATTACACTGTTCTCAGGAATACAGCGGAAAGTAGTGAAAAGCATGACCTGAGTGATGAAATCTACTGGACAGAAGGCAAGCAGTGTGAAAAAGTGAACTCTTGCCTTGGTAGGTCAAACTTAGGATATTGTGTGTTTACTGGGAAAGAAAAAAATTTGTAAACCTGAACTTCTGTTGGTTTCCTTGTGCCTGAGGATTAAGGAACAATAAATCAGTGTTGTCCAGGATGACAAAGAAATATATTATGGACATCAGATTAAGTTCTCAGAAAGTACAAGGTAAGTATGCATATTATTGGTGCTAACTGCTCTGAAACACCAAACATTAAGTGTGGACACCCATAAAGGTCTTACTCAGATGAGGAAGAAAACAACATATCACCTTTAATTCAAACCACAGCAATTTTGGCAGATAGTATGCTACTTCCATATACTGCAGTGATTCTTAAAGCATCACTGCCTTGACCTCTTGATTTTGATCTGCATTTTGCCTCCTCGCAGGTTTTGTGTGAGACACAACCAGGAAGACAGCACACTTCTTTCATACATTCCAGGACCTCTGTGCTCTGCCACCTGCTCCAGCCTTCCTTTTTTTTTTTAAGGTTTCTTGCAGAAAACCTGTTACTATTTCTTCTGCAATTGATATTTCTGCTCCAAAGCATACAACAGGCCAAAAGTCTATTCTTACAACTGGCAGCAAAAGCATGCCTCAGTACTCTTTACACTATTAGATTTTCATTGATCTTTCAGTGTGATTTCTAATCTGACTAATCTGACCATATTCACAGCACAGTGTTACTTCTGAGAATATTGCCATGATATAGGGTAATATATATGTGATATATGATATGGTATTTTACATATTTTGACTGCTACAAATGGTTGACTTCTAGCTGTTTTTTTTGGATTTTCAGTAGAATGAACATATTTTGTCAAACTTGGTCATGCAAGAAAACATTCTTACCTTTGGAGAAAAGGAGTAATTTTATCTAATTACTTTAATGGATTAGAAATGCACCCACTTTAAAGAACTATACTATAATGCTTTAAAAATGTGGCTATAGATAAAGTTTTTAATACCATTTTATGCATATTTTTAATTAATTTGTAAAACAAGATGTTCTAAGTTTTGTCACACGAACTGAAAGAAGTACAGAACTGAAATATTAATTTATTCTGATTGTCACCTTTAAATAGATAGGGATGGCAAGATACAGTGCTCTGACAGGATGTGTGCAGAAATGCACATGCCGCACATTTTAAATGCTCACTAGGTGGCAACATTGCTCCTCTGAAATACAGCTGTCAGGGTGTAGACAACAGCCCTGCAAGCTTTTACTTTCAGCTTCAACGGAGGATTATTGGACTATGGCCTAGAAAAAGAGGTGAAAGAACATTACAAAGGACAACAGTCACAAAAATATAATTTCTGTTTCACTGTGTGATGGATGGTGGTTTTATAAAGGGAACATAAAACAGCTACTAATGTCACATTAGGAATGGGCTTTAGTTACAAACTTCATTGCATTTTGAGTGTGATTTAGAATGCTCTTTAAAGACCATCTAACTGACCAATATATGTCCAGTAAACTATCTGTTAACACTTGATCTGGTACTGAGAACAAACCCTGGAGATAAAGAGAAGGGAGTTAAAGACTAATAACAGGAAATGCTTATCATTGGAGAAGTGCTTTTGCAACTTCCAAAAGTAAAGCACAGCAGACTTTTTGAGACATCAGTCTGATGTTGACATATATACATTGCATATGCATATGAAACATACAGTGTTGTGAACATCCATGAACAGTATAGGAATGGAGGAATAAACTTAATTCTTTTAAAGCTAATGGGAAGATTTCTGCTGAAAAGAGAAAGGTGTGAAACTGGCTTTCAAACAGATCCTCAGCAGAGGAGTTGAGAATGTTTACAGATGAAGATCTCCCTTCAGGCTGAGACAGTGAAACAACTAAATGCTAAGCTTCTGCTTGTATGATATTGCAGCAACGGAAATGAAATAACTCTACAGTTATTTATTAAATAACTTTACTGTTCACTCTGGTCCTGAGATGAACGTATGAATCCAGCTAAATTAAGACTAAATTACATATGCACAGAGTGTCATTTACAGTTACCAAGAGGGTTTTTCTTCTACATACCTATCCTGAGCCACTCTTTAAAAAATGTTAAGGTTTTCCTTTACAAGATAAAACCCAATCTTACAAGATCAAACCCAAGCTCACCAACCTTAATTTTATTTTGTCAGAAATATAAGCTCTCGCAGACACAGCACTGATGTTGAAGAAGCATCATGTAAGCATATGTAAACAACACATTTTTCTGTAATTATAGATGTTGGGCTATATGACCTCCTGTATGCTCTAGTGGTGCCTTGTTGATTACCTAAACATACACAGCACTAAGGCACTTTTCAGTTTGCCCTGGGGTGAAGCATTACCCAATCTGTTTTCTCCATAACAATGTTTAAGAAATCATAGGCTGGTAATCTCAACTGCAGTTAAGGCAAAGAAGTTTTCCATTAACTTTTACAGACCAAGATCAGAGCCACATATTTAGTGAACAAAATGCAGTGTTCAGCTCAGTGACAAGTAATATTATGCACATATATTTAAACAAGATGGTCTTTAGTGTCACCAAGTCTAAAAATAAGCCTTTAATACCTGCTAATTTAAAAGCACACTTGACAGCAAGCATTCCTCCATCAGGAACTGGAGCTCCCTTCTCACATTAGAATTTCCCAACACCAGCTGACCTCTCTGACTTGTGTGAGGAGAAAGCTAATCTGCAAATTACCATATTCTTGCTTTTGACACTACAGGTAGATTTCATCTCATGGTTTGAGCTCCCACCACAACATAAGAAATTTCTACCTTCCCAGGTGTGCAGATGCCACAATAGTCAGGGAGAAACAGGACCGTGCTGTGAGGTCCCTGGCAGCATGCACCCTTGGGACATGGGTGTCTCCCTTGCTAGCACCATCACTGGCTGACATAACACACCTGGATCATGCCACCCATGGGCAACAGGACAGGTACAGAAAAAGCCTATCCAACTCATGTGGTCACTGCATCTGACCTACTTTGTGTTCTGTGCACCCACCTTCATATTAAGTCTCCAACAAAATGCCTTGAGCTAAGGACAAAAATACTTCCTTTTAAAGAAAAAGGAGCTGGACTGGAAATGCAACTGATACCAAGCAAAGGCTCTGCTCCTAAATGTATTTTAAAAGCTTTCAACCTATTTCTTTATGCTTTGATTTTCTTTTTGTAACAGGATCTGAAATACTGACTAGGGCTGAGCCTAATGGGAAATTACCTGATTTTATAAAACTTTCCTCCATCATAAGCGCTGACATAAGAAATTTGTGTCTGTATCTGAAAATACTTTTTGTTATACTTAACACTCTCTTTCACAGGACACATTACCTATCCTGCTTCTTATAGTAATTGGATAATGTGCAGCTGTACCCTGGACTATCTAACTCATTTGAAGGAATATAAAAGTGCTAAATATGTGTGACAGAGCCCTATATAACTTTTACTGGTCAGCGTGTCTTTCTCCTACACCTACATGCTGGCACAAGTATATATAGAGATCCTAGAATATATAGACATATATAGATCTGAGTAAGCATGCATGTGTTTTTCTTGCAGTTCCATTCTAATACTATGTGTTGAAACAGTTGTGCCAAAAATTTTGAATTTCAAAATGCTAAATTGAACAATTTCTATTTCCACTACAAAGTCTTCTGTGAATGAATGTACATTTGGGAAAAAGAACACTTTCACATTCAAATTAAAGCACAGAACTGTTAAAGATCAAAGTAGCTCTAACAATTTAGATTACTTTTTGGTGGAACTTGCAAATTAACATGTGAAGAAAAGAATGTAAATTACATGCAAATTACATTATAGAGTAGCTTAGAAAACATTATTTTTACAACTGAATCAAACTGACAGGGAAAAGATGACTTGTTACTTGGATTTTCAGAGAACTCACTGTTGAATAGCAAGCAAAATATAAATACTAAAGTAATAATGCAATTGCAGCAAGTTTTAGTCAGCGGGGACCATTATTAGGACTTGTTGTACAAGCACTTAACATTCTCATAGTAATCTGAAAGAGAAGGTTCATAGCATGCTAATTAAATTAAGAGATAATGCTAAACTGAAAGAAGGCGCAAAGCATCAGTGAAGACTGAGACATATTTTAATAGGCTTTAAAAGGTTAGAAAAATAAGAAAGGGAAAATAAGATTCAAACTTGGAAATACGCAGTCAATTATATCCTAATAAAAACTGCCCTGTAAAGGAGAGAAGTAAGTGTGAAACAAGCTAAGCATTAACATGAAAGGACTAAGTGAACTGGATATTGGCTGACATATGATGCAGAAGTTGCAAAGACTACTTTTATTCAGGGCTATCTGTGAAAAAGTCTGTTCCTTGAAAATCTTACAGCAACTTTTATAAGCTTAAGGATGAAAAGAATCCCACACATTCATTTATGAGGAAAAAAATAGGATGGTTGCACTCAAGATCAGGCAAGTGGCAAGTGATGTTGTGCTTAAATTTATCTATATGTATTTGAAGAATTTAAAGATCGGAAAAAAACTATGACTGGAAATTTATCTAGCAGAAAGTAGTCAGTGCAGAAAAGAACTACCATGATCTGGCATACTCTGTGGTTCAGTGTATCACTACATACAATGGTAAAAAGAAATTTCTATCAGGCACAAGGATCAATGCAGTATAGCTTTTATACCTCTTGTATAGGAGGTAATAGCTATGATTTCTTCTAACAGTTAAGGTAGTAGCTTTTATTTAACATGAGCTGAGTTTATTCCAAATCTTACTGGAGTAAGATACAGTTCTGCTGTGAAATTTAAGCAACTATATTACAAAATCAGTGTTTATAGTTTACCTACTTTTATGACAAGACTGCAACTTTACAGATGGTCCAACAATCCACTGTAGCATTGAAGCATTTTCTGTTTGTTTTTAAACACTGAAAATATCACTCTCTTGTGTCCTAATCCCAGTGTTTTTTGGTATATGTCTTCCATTTTTACCAGTTGTGTCGGCTGATTCATTATAGTACATTATCTCTCACTGTCACCCTTACCCCTCTGCTGTAGGTGCTACAAATGACAGATGGGAGTACTTGGGTAAAATCCTAGCAATTTAGGAGCCCCAGTTTCAGTTTCAAAAGGAAGAGAGGTAAATCCCAGAGTATCCGAATTTTGCTGTCATCTCAGAGACAGGCTCTTTCCCATGTCCTGCTCCCTGTGCTCTGGGTTTTTCCTGTTTTGTGTGTTTGAGAAGGTGAGCGCTGGCTAGGTAACACAGAGGATGAAAGACTGGGAAGTGTGGGGTTGGTTTAGGGCTAGCTGTTTAGGGCTAAGAGAGCAAAAGAATAGGTGAAAATTTAAGAATGATGCATTATATCTAAGCAAACCACCAAGAGATAAAATTCAAATGATTCTCTAAGGCTTCATGAATGAAAAGAACTAATTGACTTCAGTGGCATCCTTGAGCAACTAAGGATATAGCCTCAGCCATATTCTCTCTTTGGATTCCTTTCTGTAACTGAGCATAAATGGTAATCTATGGGCTATCAGAACTAATGCATTTCTGGACTTCCTTTGAGTATCTGAAAACATTTCTCTTTGGCATGGGGGCTGCAGGGAAACAGCCCTTAAGGATGGTTTAAATTGTCTCTCAGCTGGTTTGCAGTACTGTGATCCTCTGTCACAGGACTGAGGTATGTACAAGCCACATGAGAGTAACATTGCTACAGCCACAAAATCTGAGAGGGAGGTCAGAGCAGATGTTCCTCAGTAATCCTAGACTGTGGGTGTAGGACTTCACTGGGCAGACTCATGCCAAATGGGATAATAAAACATGTCCTAATAAACAGAGTCACAGAAAAAACACAACTTTCTCCTGCACAATTTGCAATTAAAGCACTTATATTATACATCCTCCTGCACATAAGCATATATGGGCAGAAAATATACTACAGATTCTAGTTAAAACTTTTATTTTTTAACAGACAGTAACTACTATGTACATCATTACTGCAATCTATATGGAGAGGCAGCCACATCTCCAGGGTCCTCAGTAGGTCTAAGTACATGAACAAATTTACAGATCTGGGTGTACATCCATGAAGCAGCAACGTCAAATCAGAACTATAGAGGGGTTTTAAGATATGAAAGTCATTAAGTTTTCAGAAGTCCTCTAAGTACCATTTTTTTCTTCTTCCTTTTTAATTAAATTTCATTAACAAATTGTTACCCTTTGATTACATTCTCAACTACAACTGATTCAGCATATTTCACTTGTTCAGTTACCTAATTAGGATGCCAATCTTTTTTCACATTATTTCTTCATAAGAGAAATAGTTCTTCCAGTGGCTTTGGAGAAGTACAACTAGAAGCATTAGATGAAGAGAAATCCTCCTTAGAGAAGAATAACCGTTAGTCATTGCCTTTCGAACAGTCTCATCTCACAGAGAGGTCTCTTTGCCACTTTTCAAAGATGAAATCAAGAGACAGGTTCTCCAAGGCATTGAGGCAGAGCAAGAGTATCCAAGTAACTACATTCAGAGTTTGTGCACTTCATGAATTCTTGATCTGCATTGATATCCATGCACCAGAAGTAGCAAGTTGGTAATTTTTCACAGTAAATATCCCAGAATTAGCTGCCATGGGGATTCTGGATGTTGACAAGAATACGGATGGTGGGCTGAAGAGATCACTTAACCCTGCTAGTAATGAGCTCATTTGAAACAAGCTCCCCACTCCTAATTATCACTTGGCTATGATTGATTTGTCACCTGCTTTGATGTTTCTGTTTTATAAACAGAACATGAACTGCTGGGTTAAAGAAACTGCACGTTTTGCAGATTTTGGTAAAAACAGGGCTATCTCAACAGTATGTCAATTAGTGCCAGACTGATTTTCTTTCCTTTAATCTGTATGCATGTGCACATACACATATTTGTGAACATGCAGTTACTGTGTACCTGTGTATGGAAGGCCTACATAACATTTCAATAAAGACAGTGTTGGAGCTTAGCTTATACATACACATTGCACTACAGGAATAAGAATTTTTCTTACCTATTTCAGTCATGGATATCCCTGGTGCTAACTGCCCGTTGTTGAAAGAGCTGTAGGTAAACAAGTTTGGTACAGAGGTGAGGTCATAGATAGGTTCCTGCTTTATCTGTTTGATTCCAGTCATGTCTAACCCAGACTGATCTGGGGAGGGCTGGGCAGAATCCACATTGTAATAACCCTCAGACTTGGGCAGATCAATGATGTGCCCATTTGAGTATGTGCTGCCAGTTTCATTATTCAGGTTGCTCAAGCCATTACTGATGCTGTTGCTGTAAACCCTGGCGAGGGCTTCTGCCTCACCACTCTGCTGCTGCCGTTGTTCCTGCAGTCGCTGTTGGTGCTTCTGCACTTCAGCGTACAAGCTATCCCTCTGCTTCTTAGACATTCTTCCAAATTTCACAGCTGAAAAGCAAAGCACAATGCAAACTTTTATCTTTAAGTTCTTCTTTATCTCCCTCAACCCCATCATTCTTTTTATATTTATTTGCAGGGTTAATTTTGGTATGTAAACATCTTTCTGTAGAAATGAGAAGGGATGCAAACCTTTACACCACATGCATCTCATAAGGGAAAATGCATTAAGTGATTGAACTTAGAAACTACTCCTTATTTGACAGGAGGGCCTCAGTCAAGAAACTCACTTACCACTGCAAATTTTCAAAAGATTATGCATCCTTTGTGGTCACAGAACAACAACCCAGAGCTGTATGGAATTTACAGTCTGTAGATTCATATCCCATCTGATTTTTTTACTCACTTTCCACAAACCTTTAAACAGTACACTAGCAAGGTAAGTACACTGGATGAAAACAAGCCCTAAAACCTTGTTATTACATCCTTTGAATTGAGGTGTTCTCTTCACACCTAAAAGAAATAACCTTACAGGTTAAAATTAAAACCTAGAAGAAAACAACAGACCAACAGAATGTTATCTTTTCCACAGAGGAAAGTCTTAGGGATTTACACAATCAATTTACATAATCTCCATGCACAAATCCATGCAGTTCTTCTGATGAGAAAGGAAGGAAAACATCAGAAAGCAAACCACTTTCCCCCGGAAACAGAGTTCATTACACTGAGACTGAAATAATAAAAAATGACAGGCTGATTGCTATGGAAATAGATTACATAAATACATAGCCTGAATATACAGTAGATCATAGCTGACTGACTGTCCACTCACTCCCCACCCCACCATCTCTCTATAAATTCAGATGTTCTGCTGGACTAGATCTTGGAATCTTAGAGCAGAAGTAGTTGTTGATTGTACTGTAAAATAAATGAGGGATATGTTCAGCAGAATTAGTCAGAAACAGGTAAGAGGCACATTTTCCACACTCTGTACTTCCAGTTCATCTGAAATGGGATCACCACATTTATTAACACAGGATGTGCTAATAGCATAGGACTCTCTTTTAGCCCTCCAGAGGAGTTTGAGCCTATACATGGATAAATGCGAAATTCTTCAGTCAGGAAGAAGAAAAGTATAATATGAAAACACAGTGCCAGACAATAAGAAGATGTTAGCCTCTTCCATTTCTTCCTCAGTTTACCTGGAGCCTTTCACTCAGGCTGCAAGCTACCTCACATGAACTCAGCCTGCTCCTGCAATTGGTCCATGGCGCACTGCATATCCTTATGGACATATACAATGACTGTATTTTGAATTATGCAACTGTGTATTTTCTTCAAATTTAGAGCCTTGGTAATAAAAAACAAACACCCACTGTTTATCCCCATTATATATTCATTAACTGGATTTTCCAGCTGCTGTCAATTAGCATCCTGCCTTTGCATGACAACAATGAATCCATTATATGTCTGAGAGGTAAAAATCACAATCAATATTTCTGCTAAAAAAAATCATACAATGTATTTTAAATTTGGAAGAGCTCTTAATTGCCGATTTTAAACACCCTTACATAAACTAAAGGGATAAAATAAAGGGATGCTGTTGGAACAATTGCTCACTGTGTATGCAGTAGTCCCCAAATTACAGGTTGGGAAGACAGTGCTGTCAGTCACACTGAAATGCCCTCGTAATACCTTAAATCACTGGAAGATAATACTTCTAGGAGGAAACCACGTGCTGTAAATTACTGAAATGTTACTACGTTAATCACTGTGAAGAATTAGGAGCTAAGGTGTCAAGTAAACTGGATTCTAGGAACAAAAACAATTAATGGACTAAAGGCCAGACTGCATGGCTTCTCTCAGACTGGTGAGACAGGAGAGCAAGTCATTTCAGTGAGCCTTGAGACACACTGAGGTAAAAGAAGACCTATTACAGTCCAAATTTAAAACAAGTTTATAATCGATGGACCATCTAAAGGAATAGCTCTTTAAGTAATTTCTCCATCAATGACTGTTCATTTGAAAATACACAGTTTTTGTAAACTTTTAAGAGAGGAAACTGTTTCCAGGCAAATGAAATTATGATAACCTGCCTTCAAAAATTAGAACATTTTCTTCATATACTTCCTGACTATTTAAAATGTGCCTCTAAGCCGGAAATCACCTGCATGAGGAGTGGTGGTTAGGGCATGTCAGTTGTGGGCAGCCTTGCCCAAGCCTCCCACCTCCTGAAGCTTTGGTGTGATGCACATTCTCAGATGCAATCTTGGCTCAGCACAGCACAGTTTGGAAGGTGGACCAGAGCTCTTCAAGGACCACAGGATCCTGAGATGTGATATGTTGTTGAGCTTTCTTCTGTCAGAGGGCCCATTTTCAGTGCTAAATTAGGAAGTGTTTCCTCTATAGATCCAGATAGGTACAGGAGGCAACATGTAGGTAAAAGAAATACGTTTTTTTCCCAACCCAAAATATTGGTCACATGCTCTGAATAAAAGATATAGAAAACACTAGTGTTATCAAGGTGTAAATTTCTTTTTAACTGCCTAGCTTCTGCCACAGACCTCTAGAGATCTCAAGGAAAGGGTTGCTTTCACACATCAGTATTTAATGGTAAGATAAATGTTAATGTTTAACATAATGCTTAATATAAACCCACCTTTCCAGAGGTGACCTATTTGTGCTTTTGACCAGAATCACATATTTCACTCCTGATGCTTCCTGTTCCAAACTAATACTGCCCTCCGTTTTGTGATTTCTCCACCCTCTCCAGGAAAACATTTCAGATGTTAAACAAATGGTAAAGATCTTCTCACAGTGCATGTGTTACAAAACAAGGAAATTCTCTCTTTTTGCAGAAATCTACAGGGAGTGTAAGTAAGTCAGCAGCGAAAGAGAGTTTCAAAGGGCTTAGGTGTGAAGCAGGAATTTTACTCCTTACCATCTCGAGACATTCCCAGGGCAAGACATTTTTGCAGTCGGCAGTGTTGGCAACGATTTCTGTTGGTTCTGTCAATCAAACAGTTTCTCTGTCTTGGGCAGGAGTAGGATGCATTGTTCTGCTGACTCCTCCGAAAAAATCCCTTCGGGCAAGAGAGCAGGAGAGACAAAGTATTACCATAACCATTTATGTGTGTGCATACACACACATACACAGAACCGTGCAAATGACAACAATAAACTATTTGGTGCAATGCTGCTTGTGCTGTGGCTTGGTATATATGGTGGCCTTGTACAGTGAAATTAAAGAACATTTACATATAATAAGGAAAACTGTGCTTTATTCTGTAAATAATGTAATTCCACTTTCTTAAAACTCAAACAATAATGTTACGGAATGCATTTTTTATTTTACAATAATGATCATCTAACACTTGCTCCTAATAGAGGAAAAGCTGCTCAGCATTTGTTAACAGATGCCTTAAAAGTAATTTTCTGACTATTCTCTTCCTTTAATGAAGTGACTGGTAGTAACTCTCACTGGGTATGCAAAGCATTAGAAGTTGAAGTCCACCATTTAATTTAACCCAGCAAATGTTGATGTGATCTGGAGGGGTCATACCCTTCAAAAATGAAATGTAATTCAAATTTAAGCTTCACAAAAGCACTAGGATATAATGTCTGTATCAAGAAAAGACAACATACAAAGGACAAAGCAACACCTTTGGATACTACCATGAGAAAGAAACAACATTTTACATTTCCATGGCATATAGCATTATCCATTTTATCTGTGTAAAAATGTGCAGTTATTCTATCGCCTAGAAGATTTTTACAGCTAGTTGTGAGCTATTTGGCTAGAGATCTGAGGTGTCTATACACCCAAGTCTTTATGAGCTCCCAGCTGCTATGAGGTGATGCCAAAACCAGTGCTGAAAGGTACTGTTACGGTAGAAGTGACATGAAATAGCAGAGGTGACAAGAGGAATGAAACCAAGGGGTGAGGATAAACAAAAATAAATGTCTATAAAGAGCTGCACCACAGTGTGGTGGGAAAGCTGAAGGATGGCCTAGCCACTGTAGGAGACTATGAGGAGTAAAAGAGCAGAAACATCATTACTGCAGTACCACTCATCAGAAGTGATACTAAAGTGGTTGTGGCTTTCTGAGTTGGTTTGCAAATACCACTGACTGGAGCCAGAAAGCAACTGCTGACTTTGATTACCAGGAAAAAGCAGTGTATCTCTGTATAGGGTGGTGGACAGTATTACTGAGCAATGGAATGAGAGCAGAGAAATCAGAGCTCCACTCAGTTGCTACTGATAATGCCTAAATTCTTACTCAAGTCCTGTCAAACCAAATGAGGGTATTGTAGGGTGTCAATAGCAAGAGAGGACAGGCATTGTACTCCAGCAAGGACACTGACAGTACTAGTTCTTGAAGTCAAGATTGAAAAGGCTCACTTGAACTCGCCCAAGCTTGTTTTATCAGTGATTATAGTATATCTAAAATCTAAATTAAGTTTTCTGATTTGCACTTTTGAGAACATGGATGTCCCTTAGGGGAACTCTCAGAATTTATTCTGGTGGGAACTTCTGAGGAGAATTTTGTGCTCTTTTTCTCCTCTAGTATCTAAATATTGTCTTATAAAGTAGAGAATCCTTCAGTTTAATTTTTACAGAATATTTATATAATATTTGCTATATTTACTCAGAATACTTCAATTTTGCATGAAGAAAGACAGAGTTCATTACAGAGGAGATAAGGAGTTAAAGACAGATTCCCAATGTTCTCAACACTGATAACTAATCTTTCTGCATATTGAACGAATCACTTCTTCCACCAGGAACAGTCAGGCTAAGAAAGGAAATGGCCATGTGAACTGCTTTCTAAATCATGATAAAAGAATGGTAGCAAGTACTTTACTCTGGGGGTAGGCAGAAGAGAGGATAAAAGGCTTCTCAGCTAAGAACGACCCACAGAAACAGATGGGATGGAAACTCATCTTCAGGTTTCACTGTTTCAGTAAGGATATTGGTAGAGATAAAATTTTTCTCACTGGGTCCAGCAGGTTATTCAGAATATGCAGGCATGCACATAAAAGAGTAATGTTTATGATGAGCCTTAAGCACTTACACTATGGATTTGCAGAAGCATAGGTAATGTAGGGAGATAAAGGTTTCCTGTTCCTTGAAGTTTGTAGCATCGTCACTGGCAGTATAATTCTTGGATGCTGTGTCCTGAAATGCTGCAGCTGTCCAGCACCTGCATACTTGTGGAGTGATTCTAGCCTCTTTCTTCCACACACACCACCTCCATTCTAAATTATTTCAGATTTCTAACATATTCAGATAAAAGGAGTCAGAAATGACCAGTTATGAGCATGCAGGCTGAGTGAATAGTTTTTTAAATGAAGAGCAGAGCTGCACTTCCTGAAACAGCACATACCTTAACAGGGAACTCTTGACAGACTGAGATGCCTCCTGGTGGAAGTGATGTGAAAACGGAAATATTTTTTTTTCACACAAACTCACAAAATAAGATTAGACTAATTGATCTGATACTGCGAAAT
Source organism: Grallaria varia (assembly GCA_013396735.1). NCBI lineage: Eukaryota > Metazoa > Chordata > Aves > Passeriformes > Formicariidae > Grallaria > Grallaria varia. Next base: position 11,687 of record VWZG01000621.1, on the reverse strand, counting down.
TAGCACAAAACCAATAGGGTTAAAACTGTCATAGTTGGAAGAGAAGCTCTCTATCTCAATAAGCAGTCTACTCACAGAGCTGAGCAGTATCATCTCCTCTTGAGGCACACAGAAGGGCCAGCATTAACCCTAATCACCTTTATAAGAATCTATACCCCTAACTGCTCTGTGGTGCCAAGTACCAAGAGAGGATGTTCTTTTTCTGCTTAGAACAGTTTTCTTCTGTAGTTTTTGTGCTGATTTTGAAATATCAGATAAATTAGTTTAATCCTGTTTCATGTGAACATAATAAGAAGATGCATATTTCTAGTCTGGTGTCACAATAAGACAGTGACACATAGCAAATTGTTCTGCTTACAATTCTTAATGTTCCTGAAAGAAATCTTAAACTTCACCACTATATTGTTTCTTAATGTGTTGGCATTAAAATATTTCTTTTGCAAAAGGGTGCACCCAAATTTTCAGGTTTTTCAGATGTTCTAAAGTTTTGTAAAGCATTAAGTAAGTACAGACTTGCAATTTCACTCTATAAATAGGCACTCACTTTCAAACATCCATGTTTGTGTGTTTCCAGATAGAAGAAATCAGAGATGCTGCAATATCCCTGCAATTTCACATTTATAATCAAAACTGAAATACTAACATGTAGTATGGAATTCTGGTTTGCCACGGATAATAATACAGTTCCTTAGATAACAAAATCACCGAGTATTTTAAAGTCAAAAATCGGAGCCTTTCTTCTCTTGGCTTGAGGTCTGATTTATGTTGCTTGAACTAATACCTGAGATAATATGTTAATATGACTAAAGAGCATGGAACACTTTTATGCATCCTGCCCCCCTGCCTTTTTTTTAACATCCAGTTCCCAGCAATTGCCCTGCACTGAAACCTGTGCAGGAGGATACAAAGGATCCTTTTACACTGCTTATAAGATAAGGCATTTTAACTTTTGGAGATTGAAATTTGGCCTGAAGGGAATGCAAAGGGGACAAAACAGGACCAAACTTGCAGCTGTAAGATCTTAAGATGCTGACCAGAAATAATGTGCCGACTTTAATGCTACATGGTTTGTAAAGAAAACAAGATAAGAAATCCATCTCTCAAGCTGATTTCATGTAGAACAGGTGTGACTTTCAATTGCCAGCCTCGGTATCAGCACTTACGCTGCATCAGATGCAGTTAATTCATGTTTCAAATAAGGAGGTAGCCCTAAAGACTATCATAACAAGGCAAACATCTAAAAAAACTAGGTGTGCAATGCATATCTATCAGCAGTAGGCTTTAAAGCCTTATCAACACTTGCTTGAAAGCGTGTCAGAGTGCATTATTGTACAGAGATGCCTGAGGGCAATGCAGATGCTGATCACTATGTCGTACTAAAATGTCATACCTTGCAGCCTTCACATGTGATGACTCCATAGTGTATTCCAGAGGATTTATCACCACAAATTTTGCATGGTATCACTTCGATTTGTGCTGAAAATGAAAAAAAAAATAATTTTGAGTAATTCTATTTAATTTCTTTTTTTTTTTGCACAAATGAAG
>VWZG01000621.1:0-10124 GCA_013396735.1 Grallaria varia | reverse complement strand
TGCACAAATGAAGATCGTGAAAATGAGAGCTAGAGAGCAGATTACCAGTTCAATGGTTTGGCAAATTTTAAATGCTTCACATTATGTAGTTTCTGCCATATCCCACAAAATTCTTTGAAAATTTAAGTTGTTTCACGAGTAGTAAGTTTTTCCTCATATTTACTTCATAAACTTTTTTTATTAGTTAGTTTAATAATTACTATTGCTAATGACAGTCATTAGACATCCTAAATAATAACCTAGACTGTCCTTTATTACATATTTTGTGACTTTGTATTTTGATGAGGTAGAATTGCATAGTATATTCTGATGCATTTTCAAATAGATTTTCACATCCTTCAGATTATGGCTTCAAGACACAAAGATACTAACATCACTGTCAGAGATGGTACTAAGGTAAACTGCAAAAGGTGAACACAAGCACGCCCGCTACTTTGGAAAGTCAAGTAACTATTCCCTTGGAAAAGAATATTCCAAAAGAATCCAGGGAAGAGGAACTCTCATGAATGGCTAAAGTGACTTTAGTTCACCACCATGAACTCAGTTTTCTGAGATATTGCTTCTGATCAAGCAATATTTTTGGGCACTATTTAGGTAATCAAACCACTTTTCAGACTGTTTCTAATCCCATATAAGAGGGAATTCCTTACAAAGAAGCATCTGCAGTTCTTTGGAAATATGTTGCCAAAGTACTTCAGGAGATGGATCTATGGGATAATCTTCAAGTCCAGTTTGAAGGTTTGCCTGGAAATTGTCTCTCACTGTAGCTGATTGAAGATTGTTAACGTTAAGCCTCCTCATTGGAATGCTGCCCCTCTTAGGTTTGGGCTTGAAGTGGAGGTTTAGTTTGCAATGCACAAGGCAGTGGTCTGTTTGACATTCTGCACTAGGCATCACTCGGGTATGACAGACATTGCGAACATTTCCCTGTTGCAGTAAGACATAGTCAATGAGGTGCCAGTGCTTGGATCAAGGATGCATCTGCTGAAAGATAGTGTTGGTGATGGTGAGCTGCTGTTCTGCACAAACTCTAGCAGGAGGCATCCATTGTCATTGCAGTTACCAACACCATGCTTGCCTAGTATGTCTTTCTAGGCTTCCTAGTTCTTTCCTACTCTGGCATTGAAGTCACCAAGGATTATGATCTTATCATCAGCAGGAACCTGTTGGGTAAGGCGGCGCAGATCGGTGTAGAATTTGTCTTTTTCTGCAGGGTCAGCTTGGAGAGTTGGGGCATATACGCTGAAGAGAACAACATGTTGCTTGTTGTGTAGTGGGAGGCGTAAGGAGATAATGTAATTAGAATGACCTGTTGGCAAATTTCAAGTTTGGAGGTGATGGAGTTTCTAATCATGAAGCCAACTCCTGAAAGGTGACTTTCAGTTTTGGGTTTGCCTGACCAATAGTGTGCGTAGCCGGCACCATATTCTCTGAGGCTGCCTACCTCATGGAGATGAACTTCACTGAGAACAGCAATGTCGATATTGAGTTGTGACAGTTCATGGGCAATTAGAGCAGAACGATGTTCAGGACGTCCACCATCTGCAGTATCAAGCATGGTTCTGATGTTCCAACATGCGAGTCTTAATTTGAACACACCTTTGGAGGCAGGTGTGTGCCTTTGTCTCTTTGTCTTTGTTCAACCACATTAGAAAATGCCATTTCGTCCCTCACCTGTCGCTACAGAGCTTTGCAAATGTGGGTGAATCCTTTGAGCCTGTGCACTGGATTTTTTAGGTGAGGCACAGCGTGCGCGGAACTGGCCCCACCCTTTACTCCTCAGGTTCATCTGCCAGGTGGCAGTGAAGTCCTCAGGATGTAGGTTTAGTTAGAGTGTCCTTCTCTTAGATGGATGGCCTTACAGGGCTAAGCGAGCTCCATCTGCCCGGGTTTGGAGTTAGAGTTGTCCTTCTCCTATGATGGTTGCCGGGAGGCTGGTGAGCCCATCCTGCCTGTGGACACACTTTGTCTGGCCCTTCAGCCAAGACCTGACTAGTATGGGGGACCCTACCGGAGGCACAACCACCGCCAGCATAGCTCACAACCTCATAAGGGCACGCAAGCTTCTCCCCCGCGACAAAGGGATATCCGTGGAGAAGATTCATAAATAACCTTTCTATAAATTAGTAAGCAGAGGATGTTTAGGACATTGCTACTATTGTTCACAGAAAAGACAGAATCTTTAGAACACTAAAGGCATTTGAGTAAGTTTGGAAAAGTATACTTTGCTACTGTCTTGTAGTCATTTTTGATCACAAAGCAGCAGAATAACTTCAGGATTTGCAACAGAACTCCCGAGTCATTGAATTTACAGGCCAGATAAAAAAGCCACTGTATTCCCAGAAGCCTCTTGAGATGTTGTAATTAACATCAAGTGTACTGTGTATCTTTTGCAGATTTGATCATTGTCAGAGGCTACTAAAGCTTTTACACATTCCATCTTTGTTCATCCACCTATAATTTTATGTTGTTTTTCTTATTCCCTTCAACTATTATACCAATAATAGTTTAGTGACTGGCATTTCTGACTCTCTTTATAGTTATTATAAAATAAGCAGCTTTCTTCTGAAATTCTTGCAAATATAAAATGCATTTACCAAGTACCACTTCCTGAATATTGGGGCAAAATAGGAATGAACAAACTATAGTGAAGTTGTCACAATGATAACTTTCAGCAGCACAGAAACAGAACTAATGTTCTCCAAATGTATTAAACAAGAGGAATGAATAAGAGCAAAACTACTTAGCTGCACTTTGAAAGTCTTTCCACATGCCTTCTTAGCCATCAACTCTAATAAAATGACTAAGAGAGGCTCCTGCCTCTCTTCAAACAAGATTCAAGATTTGCCCAATTTTTCAATAAGCACATTGAAATGAGGTAGAAGCCAGCAAAATCACCATCACCCTGATGTCTAACAAAACATTTATAATGTTTGGATACATGCTTCGTGGTGATTGCTCCCTATGACCAGCTGTATCCTCTCCTCAGCACCACAGGGTCATCTCTCTGCAGTATTCGTGTCTTACTTTATCCTTAAGTTGAAAATTCTTTAAGGCTGGGGACCAACTCTAGCTTGACATGACACTCTAGAAAGTATAATGCCACAGTGAAAATTAATTAATTCTATATGACTAGTAATAATAATCCACAGATGACAGGAATACTACCTGGAACCTGATTCATTCCCTCAGGACAACAGGAAGTAGAGTGGAATTCTATCAAGGAAGCAAATACAAATCTTCTCACACATTTGAAATGAACACTTGGACAAAAAACAAATATGTAATTAGAAACATCTTCAAACCAAGCATTNACAACGTGTCTGCTTTGTGGGGATTATCACTCGCATGCATATATTGTTCAATAGGAAAAAAATATGGCTCATATTTTATATATTCCAGTCTAATATCTGAGGAACTTCATTTGGGAAATACAGGATTATAGTCTCCCAGACCTGTAGCTTTTGTTTAAGAGGGGAAAAAAGACTTGAGCTTTCAATATTTAGTTCTTGACCAAAAGAGAATGTCAAAGCATGCTGGACATGAACTTTGAAGAGGAAGTTCTCTCTATAATTTGTTGATCCAAGTGGGATTGCATTTGGAAACATCAAGGCTAATCAGAGAGCTGACGGCAAAAAACCCCTGTTGCTTCACCTTCCAAGAATTCCTATTCTCCATAAGCTGGAGTTCTCCAAAAAATGCCAGATTGGCCCAGTTCACTTTCATGTTTCTACACTTAAGTTTTTTCAAATTGAGTGTATTCAGCATTTTTAAGTACTTGCCAACTCTGCCTTTTTAATCTTGACCTCTGTAAGAGATATTTTTCCCTCGCACATTAATGTCAATATGAGTTTCCACTTGAAGTTAGACTGCCAGCTAGATCCTGATAACCCCTTTGCTGCTGGATTAGATGTTCTGCTGTTTCTCAGCAAGACTTCAGGTCCTTTGTATTTAATAATCTGAAAATATACTGCTGAATTATGTTTACAGCCTCTGTCATATATCATGCAGTGCGACCTATACAGTTAGTAATATTTCCACAAGTTAATTAATGCCACATGATGTCAATTAATATGTCTGTATATACATTTGCTGTCAGTCATACCACAAATGAGCCATTAGAGTAATCTGATATGGTGCAATTTACACCCAGGACAGTAATGTTTTCATAAAGTCTTACCACTGGACCTTAGACTTCATTAATGCAACAAAGACTCTCTGCATGTACAGCAAAACTGCTGATTCCCAAATATACCAGTCCTACATCTCATGAGCAGAGCTGTACAAATTCCCAAGGAGAAGTTCTTGTGTCTCTCTGTGTCTCACAGGGTACACATATTAGATGTGATCTATACAAGATACGTAAAAACTTGTTGTAAATTTCAAGGTGAGTGATAGTCCTGGAAGTTGGGTATTTAGCAACCTGAAAGATTATTGCTCAAAATAGAAGTGGGATAGATTAGGGAAAAAATAATATTTTGCCCATAAATACATGCAGTTGTCATGTCTGATTTTTTTCATGGTCTCACACTCTTAGAGGAAGTTTTTTTAGTTTATAATCAATGTCACTTGGAAGGTTATTTGATGATAGGTTTTCTTTCCCCCTTCCTCTCTTATGATTTTTCAGTGAGGAAAAAACAACTAAACCAAACCAAAACCCAAATCAAACACCCACCACACAAAACAAAAAAAAACCACAAACCCTCCAAAACCCAAATTACATACTTACTCTTCTTAGAGATAAACTCTGTCCTTTACTACACAGCTATTCTAAAGACTATTGAAAAAGATATTTTAAAACCTGAAGTCTTTTGCATGAAAAGCCTTTATGTAGTTACTCTGTGCATCCTTACTGTGTGCATTTAAAATCTTTTAAAAGATAAAACCGTATAAATATGCATTATAATGTCTGTAGACTTACTAGAAGTTTTAAAATTACATGGTATATATTTGCCTTCTTGCACATGAAGAAATACGCTTATCTCTGCACTTTGGAGATGTCTTGCATGAGTTTCATGGCCATAGTAACATTTACTGATCATTGTCACATGGTTTGAAATAGACAGATGAAGTGATATGAGTGTTATAGTTTCAAAATCTTTCATGGAATTTTTTTCTCTCCCTTACCAACACAGCCCCCCACTACCTGCTCCAAGAACCAGCTATCAAAGGGATAGCTGATAGCTCTGCATTCCGACTTAATGGCTGGGGAGGACTGGGAGACGTGGGACAGGAGGGACAGAGTTTTTTCCCAGGTTTTTGCCACACCTTTTCTCCGGCTGCGCTGTGGGTGCCAGCCACCGTTTGCTGGGACGGTGGAAGCACGTGGAAGGAGCTCCCCTGTCTCGGTCCCCCAGGTCCACGCACCATGTGCTGCTCTTCGGAGAAAGAGCAGTCCCCACTACCTGAATTTGCTGCAGACTCCTTGAGAGCCAAGGCCACATGCAGAGGACTTGCTAAACTCCCACCTCAACGTTTTCAAAGGACCGGGAGAGAGTCTTTACACTGCCCATGGGAAAAGTTTCAGCCCGTCCCCTGTGGCCTCCATTCCCACATAAGTTTTCGGAATCAGCACTTTCCCCTGGTCGCTGTCTTTGCCTCGCTGGAGCCCATGAGTGACTCAATGTGGCTGCTGCCTCACAAGGCACGGCATCACCTCCCGCTGTCTGTAAATATAACTGCACCGAAGCGACTGGATTTGTTTTAAAGTTCTGGTTACGATGTTGCTGTTCTGTTCTGGTTTTGGTTATATATATAAATGTAGTAAAGAACCGTTATCCTTTTCTACACATTTTCTGATTAAAGTCTCTGAATTTCAAAGGTGTGGTGGTTTTTAGGAAGAGGGCCCCTTCCTAGTCGTGATAGACATCTTAGTTTTCTTTTAAACTGGGACATATAAGTTCAAATTACTATGGCTGCTCCAAGCTAAACGTAATCTCCAGATTGCTCATATTATCTGACCTTTTTGTATCTTATTGTTACATAGTAGTTTCAGAACAAGTCTGGAAAGAATGGTATGCACATATTACTTGCCCTTACATTCTGCAGAGAAGGTGAAATTATAAGGAAAAAAAGTGAGCACAGTACAACAACCTTTCCTCATCATGATAAGAACCAAAAAAAAGAAAAAAATATTTTGTCCAAATACTGTTTATTTCCTTTCAAAAGTGTAACTACAATGGATTAATGTAGTAGTGCTATTTAACAATTTACAAAAAGTAAAAAGTTGTTATGCTTGTAATTGTTCTAGGATATAGATGAGATTTTCAGGTAGAACCAATATTAAACCAAGATATACACTATTTTTAAAAGAAATGCTTTTGGATCTCTAGCTTTTTTTATCACACCTTAGATAGGAGTGAAGGACTTCAAGCTTAAAACATGTTAAAGATAATTGCTCCATGCTGAGGTTCACTATGCTAATCAAATAGAAAAGCTGCAAGATTTGCAAGGCTGGGTGATTGTCTGTGAATCAAAGGTAGCTGTGAGAAAAAGAACACAGGAGTCTTAGGAGTGATATGATGTTGTGACATAATGATATATTATGTATTACAAGTATTTTTTTTCCTGTGGAATTTACGATTTCCATTAATTAAAATAACTTATAAATTAACAGAAATCTGGATTTTCATGGTGTTGTTACAAGACAGTGGTAGTAATAAAGTTTCCTGGACTCTGGGCAAATACTGTGCAGCTTTTTTGCAAGAATGTCAGCCCAGCACGCAATGAAACACTGATAGGTTAGGAACCTGCTAAAGGTGCAGAAATTGCTACCTAGAAGCTTGTTTGTTTCTTTAATTTAGACAAGACAGAGTGGCTGAAGTGCATAAGAAGCAAAAGCATTTAAGGCTGTCCTGGTCTTTTTGAATATGGTTCATAGGCAAGGAACACAGCAGAAGAGAAGCAGAACTGTCTGTGTCCTCTGCAAGTCAGTGATGACTAACACAAAGTACAGACCGCTGTCCAGATCCAAAAAGTCAAAACTCAGTTCCATTGTCAGAAGCTATGGCTCAAAACTTGATCCCTGAAAGACTGTACTCGAAGACGTCAGAAAGTATCAAAGAATCAGATAGTTCACTTAGCACTCTGTAAATCTGTATAGAAGCATTTTCATTATCTCTCATCGTGGACTTCTCTATTAATCTATGAGCTCTTTTCCCTATATCCTAGTTACTGGGGCTGGGACCAGTTTATCACTATATGGGGATGACCAAAACTGTGTATTGTACACCCTCTATATAATTTCTGATGTACTGTTAATAATGGATCATTTGCAGCAGCTGCTCAGGGCACACCTGACACCTCAGGCTACAAGTTGGGTGTTAAAGAAACCTGTGAGGCAGAAGACTGTTTCTGTCTTCACACTAATGACTCAGCTGTGGTAACTCCCCTCTGGGAGGCATTAGAACCTTCACACCCAGCCTGAGGAATCATGTCTGCTAATGGCCTTAATGGCCTGGCATAATAGGGAGCTGCAACCACCGACCATCAAAGATTGAAGAAGCATCCCAGGACTCACAGAGTTAAATCACCCATTGTGAAACGCCCTGCCCTGGGGGAGGTACTGGGCATTCCCACCTGAACCTGAGCATACATAATCTTTGTTTTTTGGGACTTGTGGTATCACTTGTCAGATCCAGAGGAGGAGCAGAACTTCAACAGGACTGTGACTGTCACTTTGGACAAGACTGTCAAACAGAAATGCTGCCATCATCCTCACCAACATGTTTCCTTTCCTTTTACTTTGCACTCAGGGGGACCACATGGTGCTCAGCACAGGGGAAAATGAACACTGAACTGTTCTTGTCCCAGGGTTATACATCTGTCTTTGTGAATTAAGACCAGTTTTCTCTATATCACGTAATCTTTTTAGTAAATTGCAACTCTGATTGTAATTTTCTTGAGTCAGATTAATTTCTCCCACTGGTTTACTTTTATACCAGCAAACCCTAGTAATTCAAATTAGTGGAAATTATGTGTGTAACTTCAAAGGATAGTGCTACAGTAAAACAAGTTGCTACACATCAAAACCATGTTGGTTTGATGATTTGGGCTCCATAGGTGAGTTAAACCAGAGTTATTTAATGAAATGATCAAGGCCTTGTCCTGGGCCCCTAAGGAGCTCAGAAACTTGCCTTATTCACAGGGAAAGATTTAAGTATATAATAAATGCTGAATTGTTCCTGTACAGTTCCTACTTCCCTCAAAGGCTCAAGCTGCTGATACTGCACTTTCCCTAAAGAGATTATTATGCTAATCCTAAATATTATACTACTTAAGTTATCTTATATTTGAGCTCATCAGATCTAATGCTCTGCAAATAACCTCTAGCACCTTTAGCTAGTGTTTATGTAAGCTGGTCAGGATGACTGAGTAGTGATGCAACTCTCTAAACAGTAAAAGTGCACTTCATCAAAAAATAGCAGCTTATACAGAAAAGACGTTGCATGTGCAAAGTTTTTCCTATGAGAATTATACTTAGTATTTACCCTGCCAAACTATTTATGTAGTTTGTGGATGTTTCATTTCAAATGTTATACTATATATCAGGCATTAAGCAGGACAAGTTCTTTCCCCCCCTTACTTGCATTTACTCTTAAAGTTATTTTTTTCTCCCTTCAGGATAAATGGACTAATGAACTTGGGCCAGGAAAAGCTCAGATACCATGATAAAATATTTACAGTGTTGAAGCTGGATGAAATGGTCATATAGTACTCTTATGGTACACTTAGTGGTAATTCTTTATGATAGATATACACAGATCACTGTACCGTTACAAAGACAAGGTGCACAGAGACAGATGTGGCAGGAACATGCAGTTAAGACCTGTTTTCAGGGCTGTGGGATCACACATGACCTTATTTTTCCCCACATCAAGCCAAATGTTACTGCTTGTTGGAGTGGAATGGAAATGAACTTAAACCTTCATCTTGCAGTGGAAGGAAGGTGTAGTTCTTAGCTCTGTCTGTGGCAGCAGCTCTTTGCTCCTGGACTAGAGCTGCAGCACACTTTACAACCTTTGTATCCTTCCTCTCCTCCCACCCTACCTGCATGATTTTGCTTGAATGTCCACAATTTCCTGTACTTCCAGTAACACTCGAACAACAGAATTCTATGCCATGCAAAATTTGCAAGGAAAATGAGAACTTCCACACTGTACAGAACTCTTCACTGAACCAGCTGACATTGAGGAATTTGAATATTCATGACATAGTTGTCAGTGAACTGAGCCTGAAGCCAGCCTCTGGAACCAGAGGCTTCAAGTATAATCCTATTTAATTCCTTTTCTACAAATGTTTATTTTCCAAACTGCTTCTCAAGCACTTGCTCTGACAAAGGGATGATAAAAGTTGCACCAACACCTGAGATGGATAGCTATAAGAAAGAACAGTATTATGTGGGATGGATGTTAGCATATCCTCAACTTCTCCCAAATATTACATCTGCAGCATGAATTTTCATTGCTTACTGTAGAAGGCAAATATCAGAATTATTACATTTTAGGAAATCTAATCTTGGGAGATTTAGTTTACCCAATACTGAAAATTAACCAGTGAAAGGCAGCCCAGCACCAACCAGCGAAGAAGTATATACACTGAGTCACCTGAACATGTACATTTAATTATAAAAAAGCCAAAGGACTTTCAGGAAGACCTACACGTTGAATACCAAGGACCACAGAATGTGGACTATGAACAAAGGTGTGGAAATGCCATAACGGGGGAGTACAAAGGGTTATTTTGCACATTGAGACAGAAAATTCATGTCAACGTCCCTGCTTTTTTCTCCTCCTGACCATCAACACTCCTTTGTTGTGGAATGTTTCTCATTCCTGGAATCTATCCAAATGTATTTCTCCATTGCAATTAAAAATGTTTCATTATACTCTGACTGTCTTATGCAACATATCTTCAGAAAAATTTTAGCTGAGTTGACAATTGCAGCCATATACTCTGAGTAACAATACTTTGGTGAACTACAGGGCATGATGCAACTTAAAAACACAAAGTATTTCAGTAAGCTAAATACATTGTATATTTGCAGTACTGATAAACCACTGATTAATGCAGCTTTTACTGTTAAATTGATGTTTGTAATGTTTTACACTTCTCCACGGGCGCCC
>VWZG01000620.1:1295582-1542890 GCA_013396735.1 Grallaria varia | reverse complement strand
GCCTCCCTCCCTGAAACTGCTACTGTAAAAAGGAGCCAGAAAAAACCTCCCCAAACGGGAAGAAAAAACCAAACTCCCTCCACCATCACCACCCCCTGCCCCTCCTAGCCATTAGGCTGGCATTTGAGTGATTAGCTGAGCCTCTTTGTTTTGATAGCTGAGGGGAGGAGGGTTTCAGCTCCCAAACTGCTTGTAGGAAAGAAAAATTCTGACAAATTCTAAAGCGATAACAATTCCTTACGTTATTAATCTGTATTTATGCATATGTATAGCCAAATCTTTGATTTTGTATTTTACAGGTGTGGCAACTATTCTGTATGAATGCCGATTGGGCTGCCTGGAAAACAACATCCCACAGCAAACTGTTGAATATATTGAGGCTCTGGAGTTGATGTTTAGTATGTTTAAGACTACTATGTATGCAGGTGCTATTCCCAAATGGCTTCGTCCACTTATTCCAAAACCCTGGAAAGAGTTCTGCAGATCCTGGGATGGACTCTTCAAATTTAGTAAGATTTAGTTGAAAAGTTCAGCTGTATTTCTGCAGTTTCTGTGTGTATTTGAACGGGACAAGATGCATTTCGCTTCTAAAATTATAAGAAGACATTGTGGCAGAAGTAAGTTTCATGTCAAACAGAGACTGTCCAGGGAACCATTTAAAAAAATATTATATTGAGAAAGAATTTTACCAGTACACATCAAATACTTCCCTATTTTATGCTGCTGTTTCTTTATTTGTCTTCATCTGTTTCAGCACCTAGTCATTGCTCCAGGTCCAAGTTCTTTGCCAAGGTTTTATCTAAACCCACTTCAATTTTAATGAGGGCAATTTTGTTGACTTCAACAAAATTTTAATTGGGCACTCTGACAAATAATCATACTGACTAGAAAGATAAAAAAAATTAGGCTCTACCAGTGAATTAAACTCTTTGTGAAGTTTATTTATGTACATACAAGCATATAAGTTGACATAGAACTCCACTGCTGTACTACAATATGGGGTTTTTTTGTAAATAAAACATTCATTTATGAATCAGCTTTCATTTAAGTTCCTATAAGTAAGAAGAAGGAGTTGTCTTTGCATTTTTTTTTTAAATATTCCAGAGTGTTAATAACTCCTGAATCCTCTTTCCCTCTCCAGTGTTAGAAAGCTGGATGCATTTTTTTTTTTTTGTAATCTCATCCTGTTCAGCATTAACTTTCTGAGGGGTTTTCCTTTTTAAAACCCTGATTTGACTGAAAATGGTGTTTGTAGTCACTAAAGTATAAATGGGACTGTGGCTGAGATTGCTCAGTGTGGGTGAAATTCCTCAACATGTCATTCACTGAAGTTTTTTGATTTTTGTGATTATTTGATGCTCCTCATTGTCTTTGGAGTAATTGTGTGGCTTCAACCTTCTGGTTGTTGCTGACATTTTGTAGTAGCCTTTGTGTGCTGAGTTGCAGCAGGCTCTGCAGAGTTCACCACTTCTTGCAGAATCATCAGAAAACAAGCCAGGTGGGTGTAAAAACTTGACCTTGAGCTTCCTTCGCTCCCTGTCAGACACTGTGGTCTCTTGTGTCCTTTCTCTGTGCTCAGCATTCTCACGCTGGGAGCTACCAAGGTTCCTGTCAGCTCAGTCTTTCCTTACCATGAGTACCCAAAGTCCTCCACCATCACTCTGTTATCTTTTGCTCAAGAAAGGAGGGGGTTTTTTTTTTGGTTCTGGCTGTGTAGTGTAGCATGAGGGAGAAATGTCATCACTGAATGGAACCAGCAGAAAAATTAAAATGGGGGCTTAACAATTTTTTTGAATCCCAAAGGTCAAATCCATGTTGACAACAAATTGAAGGCTATTCAGTCTCAGCTGGACCAAGGAGAAGTAGTGAATGGTGGGCTACTTACACACCTCCTAGTGAGTAAGGAACTTACTTTGGAAGAGATCTATGCCAATATGACTGAAATGCTTCTGGCAGGAGTGGACACAGTAAGCTTGCTATAATTTTTCTTGTGCATAGTTTTTGTAAACCAGTATCATTTACAGCTATCTTCAGGGGGGTTACGTTGTTTATAAGGACACAATTTTAACACATTTAAGTCATGACGTCTTTACAGTGATACAAAATATTTACTGCACTGTGTAATCTCTCTACTGGAATGAAGTCAGTGTTCTCTTCTAGCTCTGGTTTACAGGAACCCATCACTTGGGAGTCTGTTCCACAGTTTATTAAACATACAAAATAAAAATTGTCTTCACATTCAGCTCAAATTTACATGTTTTCTTTTAGTAGTTTGCATAACAGGTTGGTATCTGTGCTTCTTTAGGTAGACCACAGTAGAAAGAGCTGCTGAAAGTTAGTGTGAAAAAAAAGATTGATCAATAAACTTGTATGTAGAATTTGGCAAAGGATTTTCACATATGGCTTATTAAATCAACTGGGACACACACTGTGGATCAGATATCTGTTTTCTGCTGGAGTCCATTAGGAGAGGGTTGTTAGGCCAGCAAGGATCTGGGTAAGGCATGAGTTCACTCTACCCCTGCTTGTGCTGGCAACACACAGACAGGCTGAGCCAAAGAGCTGTGGTGAGGGGCTCAGGACTAATGGGGCTGGTGCATCCAATATGTGGACACTCAGGGAAATGTTTTAACTGTCAGTCTTTCTTTATTCCCCTGGTTTGTCATACAGACCATTTGAAGAAACATTAGTGTCATATATGCATCTTCCCCTCCTCTCATTCCCGTCATATGAAATCAGTGTACCTTAGTACTGACTGCAGTGTGACAATTGGAATAAGGAAAGATAAAAATGAGTTATTATATATACAAGGTATACAGAGTTATTAGAAGATCAGTCAAAGACTGTTATTGTAAATGATTGTAACAACAACTTTCTAAAGGAAATTATATTAATTTGATAAAGAAAGTGCTATGTAGGATGGTTTTTAATAGTCTTACAGAAGAAAATACTAAAATAAGTAAAAAAGAATAACTTTAAAGAAAAGAAACCAAACCTGGATAATTGAATTCAGATTATTTTGATTTTAGAAAGTTTGTAAGGTTTCTAAAGAAAACAAAAAAGCCCCAACAGTAATCACTTTTGAATTCCAAAATAAGAAGCATATGTAAAACTTCTTTATGTGCGTAATATTATTCCGTTGGTTAAATATCCCAAGGGCTTATGAGTTTGCAGAGCTTTTTTATGTTTGGTTCTTATGTGAAGTACAGTTATTCATCCCATTCATTTTCTGATCTTTAAGACCATTAATTTTCCATTTATTAGTGTGTGACAGAGCTTTCATTAAACTAAAAGGAGAATGTTCAAGTTCATGCCAACAAGAATTTCTCTTTCCATTTGACTCAGCTTTTGCAGCTGGCAACAATCTCTTTGTGAGAGAACAGTACTTCTGATTTCCTCATTTCCAAGTAACAAAACAAAACCTGAGGGTATCTTTCTTTTCCCCTACTGCTGTCAATTCAGATCTCATTTTATCAAAAAAACTGAAAGAGATTTAGAGTATTATAGAAGCTTTCAACAAAATTATAAGGCAGTTTTTGACTACAAAGCATTTTGGCTGCCCCTGTAATAGTGCTAAATTTTAAGAGGTTATAAAGCAGCTGGGAACCTGGGAAGGAACACTGTTTATATCAGAGAAGTTCTGTACGCAGCTGGCACAATTGTCTCTGAGCACAATAGAATAGGATTGTGTTTTAGAAGACACAACTACTCCATGTTGTGAGAAAAAAGAGAAAAGCTTAAGAGAATGATATGTTTAGTGTTATACCCCAGTTTGAAGACAAGACATTAGAAGGTCACCATCATGATGAATCTGCATAGTAAATTGATCTTTAACATAAGACCAAAATAAGATATTTCCAGAAGCTGGTTTTTTTTTCTTCCTTTTTTTTTTTTTTTTTTAACCCATGCATTGTTTAATAGCCTTAAGCTTTGTTGTACTATTTGGATGCCATCCAGAGGGACAGGCTTGAGATGTGGGATGATAGAACGCTCATGAAGTTCACCAAGGCTGAGTGGAAGGTCCTGCACCTGGGCCAGGGAAGTTCCAATCACAAATGCAGGCTGGGCAGAGGATGGATTAAGAGCAGACCTGGCAAAAAAGGACTTAGGGGTGTCTGTGTATGAGAAGCTCAACATGACCTGGCAATGTGCATGCACAGCCCAGAAAGCCAACCCTGTCCTGGGCTGTAAGAAGGATTTTAAAT
Source organism: Grallaria varia (assembly GCA_013396735.1). Taxonomy (NCBI): domain Eukaryota; kingdom Metazoa; phylum Chordata; class Aves; order Passeriformes; family Formicariidae; genus Grallaria; species Grallaria varia. The sequence goes on along the minus strand of VWZG01000620.1, from coordinate 1,538,685 downwards.
GCTAAATAAATAGCAGTATTCTCTTATTTCCTATGAAGTGTTTTGTTGGAAGAAAGGTGAAACACATATCAAAAACTAACAGTAAACATAATTAATTGGTCTTTAGAGTGTTTATGTTTCAATATTGTTTACATAGTTGTGTTTGCATTTGTTTTGTCTATTGCTTTTTATATTTCATTGGGAAAATATCAACATGGATTGCCTTGATATATGGGGGACTTTCAGATGGAAAAGGGATGAAGCAGGGGGTCGTGAGGTTTGACAACATCCCATTGAATCCACGTGTGAATCATTGCCTGTCTGTTATCTAACTTTAAACATATAAAACGACCAGTTCAAAATTGGTTTTTTTTCTTGGCTTGAGGTTATTTTATATCTCATTTCATTGCACTTGATGATGATAATTGTGGTTTTTTTCTTAGACTTCTTTTACTTTGTCCTGGGCAACATACTTGTTGGCAAAGCACCCAGAGGTTCAGCAATGTGTTTATGAGGAAATAGTCAACAAGCTAGGGAAAGATCAAGTTCCTGTTGCTCATGATGTCCCAAAATTGCCTTTGATTAGAGCTGTGCTGAAAGAAACCTTGAGGTAAGTAGTGGACGACTTTAATAATAAACTAAAAAAATTAATTTCATGTTTTTCTAGTGGATTTTGAGTCCACGCTATGTACATATGTTTATATTTAATTATTGTTATTCCTATTTACTGTTTCTGCTTTTATTTATCATAGTAGTATTGTGTCCAAGGATGATTAAGTGATGAATGTGAGAGATTATATAATGTTTAATCTTTGTAAGTGTGGTAGAAGTGTGGTATCACATACATAGGATATGCCCATTAAGGCAAGTAATTGAAAGCTTGATTTTTGCCTTTAGTCTCTGTGATGAAGTGTAACAGCCTCCTCCCCAGCACTGGGATTTTGCAGTGCCACTACAATGATTTTAAGCTTCTTAATTTAGATAAAAGGCATGTGATATACTTTTTTTTTAATATGTTAATCATAAATGTTCATCATGACGTGAGGAGGGGTAAGGGAATTTTAGAGAAAGCATCAACAAGGCTTTTTCAGCTTTAGCAGTGGCGCTAAAAAGTCTGCAGCTCAACCAACCAACTCCATGCTTGTACCTGTGTAAAGCAAATAAACATATAGACCAAATAGCTCAAACTCCAGTTACTAGTAAATAGCTTTCCTTAGGAAATGACCGTATTCTCACCTCCAAGATGTTCTGTACTTTTGAAAAATATTTTGGCTGTGAATGAATATAACATTTATACTGTGTATCTATGAATGCAAATTGGAATCTAAAGGTTTTTTAAATTCCGTTAGTCATTACTGTTGAACTTCTGATGAATATTTCTCTCTAGGTTATATCCAGTATTGCCAGGAAATGGAAGAGTGACCCAAAAAGACTTGATCATTGGAGGATACTTGATACCTAAAGGGGTAGGTTCTATTGCAGTCCTTAGCAGAGAACACAGTTTAATTTTGTGTATGAATTGTGATCTGCTACAACATATATTTACTTCATTGATTTGTAAAAGATTTCACCAAGCTAGAACACTGAAAGTATTTCAATAATACTCATTAATGTGCCACAAATGGATTTTGTAATTGGCTTGTTGCTGTTGTTTTGATATTTTTTATTTGAGTACTCACCCACTAATCAAATTTATTTTCTTGACTTGTTCTTAGTATTCTTGAGGGTGGAGTGTATTAAAAACATCTCTGTGTAATGCTATAATTTGATTAAAAAGCATGAATTCTATTATTCTTGCAGTTTTCTAATTCTCTGTCTGTTAATTCTTTTTGTAGAAAGAGTTTAATTTCCTTTTTAAATTATTAATTTTTCTTTTATAGTATTCAAAGATTACACAGAGATCAGGGTAGAACTGTATGGCTTTATTTTAAATGACAGCATTCCTGTGTTGGAACAACTTAGCTTTGAAACAGTCAGGATTCTTAACTGGTAATACATTTATTTAAATCTTATTTCATACACATCTCCCTCCTGCTTCCCTCCCTGGATTTAATTGGAAATATTATGACAACAATTATTGCTGGAGTTTTTTCCCCCTGAAGTGTTGTGGGTTTTTTTTAGTTCCTATCCTCTCTTTTTTCCTTTGTCTCATATCTCTCTACTCCCTTTTTCTCATACCAGCTTTTTGAAACAACACCCAATAGTTGTGATTGTTATTCACATCTCCTTCCCCACTGCATCTTCTTTAATATATCCAGCAGCATTCAAAGCAATTTTAAGATTATTTCATTTGACACTTTGAGAAAGGGATTTGATTTTCTAGATATCCTTTTTTTCTTGGAGAATTACTCACAGATACTTAATTTTTATCACCTCTTATTGCAGAAATTACAGTAATTGCAGTTTAATTTTGTCGTGCATATTAAAGTTATCTAAATATGAATTTATTCCTCAGACGCAGCTGGCACTTTGTCATTATACTACTTCATACAGCGAAGAAAATTTCTCAATGGCAAATGAGTTCCGACCTGAGCGCTGGCTGAGGAAAGATAATTTGGACAGAGTAGACAACTTTGGTTCCATCCCCTTTGGTTATGGCATTCGAAGTTGTATAGGAAAAAGAATTGCTGAGCTGGAAATTCATCTTGCACTGATTCAGGTTAGAACTATGTGACAGCATTACAAGAAGAAAAATAAATTGATGTGATTTTTTTTCTGCATATAACATTTCTGGGAATCTTACAGTGCTCAAAAACTTTGTTTTGGTGTGTTGTCTAAGGCTCTTATACTGCAAAGGCTTTAAAAATTGAAAATAATAATGTTTGAAATGTGGCATAACTGCACTGCATTGCAGAAGGGAAAAAATCTTTGTAGTACCCATGAAGTAAAACTAAAGGTGAGGTTGTTAAGGAAACATATGGTTTTGGTACAGAAGGTTTTCATAAGTGAATTTGAAGTCTTTCTTAATGTCTATTACAATGTTTACTTTCTCAGGTTCAGGATCTTAGAAGAATTCAGTACTTACAGATATGTAAAATAGATTTTATATCCTTGTACTGATCACAGCGTGACAACAATAGTAGAATTTTCTATGTTCTGTGATTTTTTTTGTCCCTTCTTGTTCTTTCTTCTTTCTTCTAATTTTATATATGCATAATTTATAATAAGTAATAAGTACCTATTGATATGACTTCATTTTGATTGTTGCATATCATAAAGAAAGTGTTCCCAAAAGCTGCTACACTATTTGTCATTTACTAGATGGACTTTAGCTCAAATAATGAGGTCAGATTTTCCAATCAAAACTCATCAATTTGGAAAGTATTTATAGTTCCTTAATGATAAAAATACCCATTATATGTATTCAAAGCAAAGCTTGATTGAATTTATCTTTGAATTTCCTCAAGTAAATTCCTAGAACAGTCTCTGAAACAATTAGCACCTGTCTTTCAGAAGTGGGAGTGAGATAGCTCTCAGGGGGCCGGAAAAAACAAACATACTTGCATCTCTTTGAAAGCGAGACTCAAGGAAGAAATGGAGAACCTGCTTTTGTTTTCTGGAAAGAAACTGGGACAAAATAGCACACAACCTATTTACAAACACTGAGATTATATGAAAGTGATTTAAAATCAGAAACAAAGGAGGCATGGAGGTCATCAAAGAGAAGTTGTTTCAGATCACTCCAATTTCTTTCTTTCACTTGGTCACTTGCCTAATGTCGGCAGTATCAAGTAAGTCATATACTCTGACTTTAGGAAGTATTTTCACACGTCCTGTACGTTGTTCTCTCAATCAAATTAATACAATTTTTTCCAGATGGACGTATCTATAAAATGCATGCACAGCTGGTTGGAAAAAGGAAATAGCTGGAGGCATCAGCTATCAAATATTTGTTGTTGAACTGGAAAGGCATTTAATTAAAATTCTATAAAAGTCTGTCCTGCATTTGATTTAGGTTGGTATTTTCATTAACAGTGTAAATGATGGATTAGAGAACACTTTTAGAGTTTGCATGGGATACCAAGCTGATGTGAATTAAGTTAAAATCAGGGGATGTGAACAGAGAATTATGAAAAAAAGGAAAAATGTTCCAGAAGCAACATCAGATTCTTCACTAAGGACACTTGCAAGTTACGGCTCTTGAGAAAAAATAATTGCATAAAGCCAAATTTTTAACCAACTGGCTGGGTAATTAGTACCACAGAAACAGACTGGAGTGATAAAGTAAAAAGCTGGTCAACAGTAATGTTAATTCTGACAAGGCAATGTCATTCTTGGGTATATTGACAGCATTAGCAAGTAGGTTGTATGTCAGAAAGAGGAGCTAAGGTAGTCAGTCTTACCAAACACTGATGAATCCTCAGCTACCCAATGATATGCAACTGACCCTCTGTGTTGCATTTTATGGACAATGTAGTAAATTCAAGGAAATTTGGAAGACAAAGAGAATAACAAGCAAGTGGGGTTTTAATAAGATAATTAAATGAAAATTTCATCAAGCTTCTAGCACTGTAAAGGAAGTTATGCATAGGAAAATCATGCATTGTTCATCATGCTTTCTAGGAAAATAATAAGAAAAGATTACTCATTTTATAGGAAAAAGTGTTTGAGGTTTAATATTAGGAAAAGTTGAAGATGTTGCAGTATTTCCCCCTTGAAAGTGTAAAAATAGATAGCTGAGGTATTCTTTGTTCAAATTCATAATGGGTGAGATAAATCTCTTGAAGTTTGCTTTAGCCCATGATTTCTATGACAGATCCCAGACAGCAGCCAAGCCCCCGCAGCCACTGGCTCACTTACACCAGCAGGATCAGGGAGAGAATTGGAAGTGTAAAAGCTGGAAAACTCGTGGGTTGAGATAAAGCAAATGAATAGTAAAAGCAAAAGCTGCACACACAAGCAAAAAAAATACAGGGAACTAACTCACTGCTTCCCATGGGCAGGCAGGTGTTCAGCCATCTCCAGGGGACCCATCATGTGTAATGGTTACTTGGGAAGACAAACCATCACTGTGAACATCCCCCACTTTCCTCCTTCTTCCCCCTCACTTTATATACTGAGCATGATGTCATGTGGTTTGGAATATCCCTTTGGTCACTTGGGGTCCTGGCTGTGCCTCCTCCCAGCCTCCCATGCACTCCCTGCTTCCTCGCCACCATGGCAGCAGGAAAAGCAGAAGAGGCCTTGGTTCTGTGTGAGCCCTGCTCAGCAATAGCAAAAACATCTCCATATCATCAGCCCTGTGTGCAGCACAAATCCAAAACACAGCCCCATACCAGCCACTTAGAGGAAAATTAACTACCTCAGCCAAAATGAGTGCAATTAGTTATGTTTGAAAGTGATTATCTCTGTTTCATTAAGAGGTCTAATGCGTAGAGAACCTGTGTGATTGAATTATAGTGACACTGTTCAGGAGACATTCTAATATCTGACTTGTTGATTTATGATTATTTCACTGGGGCATTGGACAGTTTTTATCTCATTTTTTTTGTTTCCTTGTGCCCAGGAAGAGAAAAGTGTCTGATGGGACTGGAGCTCTTATTGCTTTCTTTATAACTGCACATATTGATTGATATTAAAGGAAGTGAAATCTAAAACATATAGAGAGGAACCTGACAAGGTTTGAAAGAGATTTAGTTTCTTTGATAGCTCAGACTGTTTAATCTCGTTACGTGAAAGTTCTTCAGAAAGAACTGGCTCAGTTTTCCCCCAGTCAGAGGAGAAAGATGTTGAACTATAATCTTTATCTTGTAACAACTATTCTTTCTTTCCTGCATGGGAATCATAGCACTTAGACCTGCAGAACTGGCAACACAAATTTGGTTTTTGACAGTCTGTTATGTTCTCTTTTTCAAAGGCTAATCTTCATCTGTAATTCTGCAGCTTTTCTAATACTTGTCCTGTTTATCTTCACAGTTACTTCAGAATTTTGAGATCAGAATTTCTCCCAAAACTGAGCCAGTTCATGCTAAAACCCACGGACTTTTGACTCCTGGAAACTCCATCAATGTGAGATTTTCTGACAGAAAGTGAAACTCAAATGTTTTGGAAATACTTATGCAATTTCCGTGGACATAGACTTGCATCTTATGGATGTTTAAACATGTTTGTTCTCTGGTTTGTAGGTATTTGGCAAAATGATGAAGTATTATGTTCTGCCTTAGTTGTAGCAGTACGTAAGAGAAATTACCTCTCCCATAATAGTTAGTTACACCTATGGAAATACGGAAAAAATTCCTTCTTGCACTGGGAATCGCCTTTTACCTGGAAAGACTTCTAGGAATAACACATTCATTGAAAAAAAACAACCAACCCAAACCAGCCAAAAGTAAATTCAGACATGTCAATGTCATTCAGTGGTTTTGTTACACTGCTTTGTCATTGAAACCAACTACTCAGTGAGACTCTTTGAGGGCAACGGGATTACTATATAATATATGAAAATGAGCTGCATTTCTAAGTTTGTGTTTTCCTGTTTCTTGTCCTTCAATGTTTTTTTAAAAGTCTCCACGTAACACTGAAATTGAATTAATTTTTCTCATCTGTAAAAACATTTACTCTGAGTGCATTAAAAAATTAAAACATTAACATGAAAAGTAAGGATAGAAAAAATACAACTTTGTTTAGATGTGAAATAGAAAACATATACAAATTTACCCAAACATAATCCCCGTAAAAAGTTCCTATATAGTTTTAAAAAAATTAAAATCTTAAAAATAGAAGTTTAAATGTCACATTGAGAAGTTTGAAGTCAGGCATTGTCCTCATCACCAAAGCACAAGCCACTTTCACTGTTCTAGCTATTATGCCAAAACCAAATGTAAATAATAAAAATGAAGTAGTTGTTACATTGTTATCATTTAATTAAAATACTACTATTAGCTATCTTCATAGTTCTTTAACAGTAAGAACTGGAAACTTTACATTTTAACATGCTGAACCCATAGGCAAATACAAAGTTGCCTTCTGTAGGATGGAAATGTGACTACTGAAGTATTTGGAGATGATTTTTTTTTTTTTACTCTCTAGTGCCTAATACAAAGAGGGGACACATTAAAGTCTGGGGGGTTTTATTTTTTTAAATTTTTTTTCTAAAAATTTTCCTATTATCATAGACAGAAAAGTGTCTCTTGCATGATACTTTAGTCTTTCGATAGCTTCAGTATCACTGCACTAATCTTACATTCTCATTTTTGAGAGAAACCTTATACCTTGGGCCTTGAACAACGCTCAAACCTGCATATTGGAATGTGATACATATGGAATTATGTATAATTCACTGTTTACATGTCAGGCTCTGATTGTTGTTTGGGAGTTAGTTTACATTCAGACAATCGTAAATTTTTCAGCTATATGCAAAGTCAGAAGTTGTGCAACTCTGTTTTTAAAATGACAATGTTTTTCTTTGCTCATCTATGCGTAAGAAGTCACAGACAGATTGGAAATGAAATAACACGCTGCACTTTTAATGGTATACATGAAATTCCACATAGATAACTACTACGGTCACATCCTTGTAGTATTTTGGTTTTTTATTGTAAGGTCTTGACAAAAGAAAACAAAACCCTCCTTTGTATGGATCTGGTATATAAAATAATGACATGAAGAAAAACTGATCTGCTCTGTGAGAGGAATAAATGCTTACACAATGACTTTAAAATTTTACTCCTGTACTGAGTATAAAAATGTCCTGTAAGAAAAACAGGGAATCTGTGAAGGATATTTTTCTTGAACAAGCTTGGCTTCTGATGCTGTTTTCTAGGGCTTCAGGTTTTTCCCTCTTTTTCTTTTATTTTTTTTCCCCCATTGTTATTTTCAGTTGTTCTCATCTTAAATCTAGTTAAGAGAGTCGTATTTGCCAGAGCCAGCTGACATCCCAAAGGAGATATTTTGCAAAAGTCTGTTTAAAAGTCTGAGGAGGGAGTATTTGACTCCATAACTCTGCCTAGTTTTGTCGACTTGGAGACAAAGAACCCATGCCTTGAATCCAAATTTGAATTCCCTGTGGTGCCCTCCTTTGGCATTGTCATGGCATCATTAGAAACACCAGTCATTGCTCTATTTCAGTACATTTGTTACTTGGTGTCAGACCCTTAGTAAGACATCACTGTATAAGATGGAAGAGGCATTCTAAAATGCTTTTTAAAGCATTTGAATCTCTTAATGAAAACAGAAAGCCTGTAATTTGTTCTAATAGAGCATCTATTCATGCAAGTTGTCTTTTATACATAATAAAATATTTATACAGAATTTACAAATTCTGATTCTTATTTTAGTTACTATTTATAATTGCATTTTTCTTTTGCATCTTAAGGTTTTTAACTTGCTGGATAGAACTGGAAAATTCACTGCTCCATGGGAAATGACTAGTTCAGTTGGAAACTATGGGGATTCTTACAAGAATTTAAGGTGTGTAATGACCTGGCAGAAGGAGAGATATTGAGTACTGTTGTTCTGGAGGAAAGATACTGGCAAAGCTACCCAAGAAATACCCTAGGACTGACTCTAATGTTAATGTTTTGATTAATTGCTTAATACATAGAAGATTATTTATTATATAAAGAGGGGTGTGAAGTGCAAAAAATCAAACCAAAACAACAACAAAAATAGAATCCAGAATGTAATAGAAATGGGCTGGAATTTAATAGCTAAAGGTATGTATGTGGGGAATAAAAATCACTTATTTGAGGACTTCAAGAGTAGAAAATGAAATGTGTAGAGGAAGGCCTATGTAATCACAGGTGACTAGAAATAGCAAGTGTCTTGGAATAATGAAAAATACAGCTTACAATGTATGGGATGCAGTCTCACCTATTCTTCCCCAGTCTCTAACAGAGATCCCTCATCTTAAGTGCTCTATACAGTGTGCCTAAGTGTTCAAGAAAGGTGGAGTTTGATTTGAACAGGTAAGGAAATACTAAGATTATCCGGTTAAAAACTTCGGTGAGTGGAGAAAGGGTTATACCACAATGCTTTTTTCTCTGCCTCCCTGTGGTTGGCTTGCAGATGAAGCCCTGGCACATCTGGAAGCTATGTAACCATGGGCTTAGGGGAACTTGTTTCTTTGGACACAAAACTGCTGAGTTGACTTAGCTCCTTCCAGTTGAATTTGATAACAGATAGTGGAAATGTGGACGTCTGCAAGAGACTAAAGGTATCCCCAAAAATTTTCATGTAGTTAGTCTAGAAAAGTGAATATTGTGAAAGGACATAAATGTTCTTATCAAATACTTTCAAGTTAAGGTGTTTACTTCTTAATGTAAAGGCAATGCTTTTCCAAAATGAATATAACTCATAGATATTATTAAACTGGTGTGGAAAGTTTCAAGCCATCAGGAGAATGAGAGTTTAGAATAAATTTACTATGAGACATGGTAAAGACCACAAGAAACAATAAAATATTCCCAACCAGCCATGAAATGAGGACCATGGTAAAAAGAATTCCATAAAGTTGTTTAACCAGAATTACTGTATTTAGGCACTCTGCTCTTTGTTTTTCCTTTCTTTCTTGTAGGCTCAGAGGTGTGGAAGGAATCTATGTGATCAGTGGTGAAGTAGTCATAACTCCAGCAAAACTGTATGCCAGTGGTGAATGAAACTTAGATGCTCCTAAAATACCCCAGCAGTGATGTGGCTGTGAAGATGGAGAGTAGCACGCCTGGCAGCTGTGGCCAGGAGGGAAGTAGGCACTGGGGGGCTATTTGGAGCTAGAAAGAGAAGAGCTGTGCTGTTACAGGGGACTGGGGAGTGGGGGAGCCACTCAGAGTGGTGTCTTTGGGGCTGTACCAAATATACATGAGGTCAAAGTTCAGGAACCTGAGAGGTGAGCATGTAGGATGGGGCAAGCTGAGAGAAACAGGATGGGGCAAGAGCAGTTTGGGTGCCTGATGTGTGCAATATTTGCACCATGTGAACAAAAAGGTCACTACTGGTTTTGATCATTGAGGTTTCCCCTTCCTGTGTTATGTTGTCATATAATGTTCATAGCTTTAAAAAATGCTATCAGATAAGTACTAAAGATTTACATATTTGGTAATGACAAACTTCCCCTGTGCATGCCCAGAGAAAAACTCGAAAGAGGTGTAACAAATTCCTAATTCTCAGTGTTCCAGAACAATGTTAGTTTGCACTGGCAGGCTCCTATGATGGCAGATGACTGGAGGGTTTTTCACCTCCTGAAGTGTCACAGAAATGTCAATAGAGGATTTACAGGGTCATGTCAAAAGCAGATGGTAGGATGATTTAAAATGCTACCAAGTGATAGTCCCAGTACTGTACAGCTACTTGGCACAGATGTAAATGCATATGCCAGTGTAATCACTGTGGAGAACAACTGGTTGTACACATTGAACACTTCTGATTTTTGCAAAGTCTCTCTCATGGACTGTATATATTGAAGCACAATAAACTGTGGTGCACTGGAATATGTATTGGAAAATATTAAGTGGTCCAAAGTTGCTAGATATTTCTTATTCCTATATAGGTTTTCATCTAAATTGTCAAACTGCAGTATTAAATAATGAAGTTGAATGGGAAGGTGTGAATAGTAGCTGTTTTAATACCTGATAATTTTAAAAATATATTTTTATATATACATGCAACAAAAAGAAAAATATTTTATCCTCTGTGATTAATGGACACATTCACGTACCTTTTTCCCTTTCTAAGGGTACTTGACAACGGAGAGAATATGTATGTATATACATGAGCTTGGAAATACTATTTATTCATGTTCTTACTGAATTAAAAAAAAAAAAAAGACCAAAAAACATGTAGATGTCCATGTAGATGCCAGGAGAGTATGTAAAAAAACCAATTTAATCTGAGAATTTCCTCTATGCTTCCAAACGGAATTGTCTTCAAGGAAACCGCTGAGAATACTACACTGTGGGTTTGGTACCACTAGGTGGTGCTGCCTTTATAGTGTTCCTCAGTTAAAGTCTGTGATTATATACCTGTGGAAAAAAATTATATACGGCTAAAAGCAATATACTTACTACAGCTTCTTAAAAATAGAGTAGTTTGGTTATACTTGTTTGACAAGAACGCTTAGCCCTTTAATGTGCAAACGTGCTCAATTTGTGCTCATCTTTTGCATGTGCTTGCTCAAAATGGGAATTTGCGCATTAGGAAAGTACAGTATGTCCAAAGTTTCATGTAGGCTTCGTTAGAGCAAATGCAGCCTTTGCAGCGCTGAATGCCTTCTGCGGAGATTTGTCTTTAACAGAGTTTGTTAATCATTGAGCTTTGACACTCCACCTGTTATCATGCAAAATTCAAAATAAGGACAGTTCCTCCTCTCAAAAGATCACAGTCTAGATGAGATAAGACTAAAGAAGACAGGAAATAACTGAGAGGGTATTTGGCGTTTTTCGGGCACCATTGTAGTAAACACTGCAGTGAACAGAGGTCTTCTGGCACCATTTAAAGGCTATTGTACCAGTCTTAGCAGTGTTTGAAGCGGTGTTTGCCTGTCAAATGTTTATCCAGTCGGGAAACAATTACATTGAAGTGTAAACTCACTGAAGCAGCCCCCTTTACTCAGATGAAAGGAAGGCTGGAGTCAGGGATTTTAGAAGGAAGTGTCCGAGGGATAAAAGCTGCAAGAGAATATTTGCCACCACAGTTAAGCTTCAGGATAAGAAACCTGTAGAGAAGAGTTTCTTCCTTTCAGTAGCTCAGCTTGTGAAACTTTGTCTCCTTTATGCAGATAGGCGTGAACACTTGACTTTGCTTGGAGATTCCCAAACACTGCAGAGATAGTCTCATCTCAGATGCAAAAAGGAAGCATTAAGTCTAGATGATTAGAGAATCAAAAAGGTCTGTGGGGAATCATTTACACATATCTGGAAGGGCTTGGTTAAATCTCTTCATCTAAGATACCACTGAAAAAGCATTCAGTATTTCACTGTCACATTTATAGATGCTCCTTTTATGGTCATAAATTCATTAATAATAAATGCATAGTAATCATGATAACTCTATCAAACTCCAGTTTTTTTCAGATAAAGTTGTATGGAATAACATGTAATTCTTTTCACACAGAAAGAAGGCACCAAATTAATTAAAGAAATAATAATTTACTAATTGCTAGTCAGCTTAGTTTTGCAATATAAACAGATACCAGCTCCAGAAAGTTTGGACAGCCATTTGTCTCACCTCTATCCTACATTGCGTTTTAAAGGTGGTTACAAAAAAATCCCAACTTTGCAGATTTCTGAGACATAAATCTCAGCTGGCAAAACTTTCTAACTCATGTCGTGATGCAGTCGATCAATCACCTTCTCACCAGCGAAGGCTGCAGGGAATGGCTACAGTTTTCCATTCACTGGCCTTGTCAGATTAAGCTGAGGCAGGAAAGATCTAATACAGCCGTGCTGCTCGACCGGAGCAAATGTCTCTAATGCTTCTATATTTTCAAGACTGTAAATTTGAGGCCCACGCTGAACATTTTCAGTGTCTTAAATTCCACTTTCTGCATCTTCTGAGGTTGGGTTGATTGACAAAGGTTTTTTTGGCAAATGTATAGTAGAGATGAATGTTTTAATCTGTCACAACACAGGGCCACATTGGAATGCAAGAGTAATACTTGTAATTTCTGCAGTTATGTTGATGTATAATTTGGTATTATGTGTGTTCATCTTTTTTTTTTTTTTTTATGTTGGCATTCCACCACCTCAAAGTATGGGAGAGACCAAATGAAATTTATGGTATTATTTGGCTAGAAAATAATTACAAATAGCACACAGTTGTCTTTCTACTGGCACAGAAAACAGGGGTCTATTAATGAGTCTCTGCCATGAGAAGTGATAAAATATCAATTGTTCAATTCGGGTAAAATAAAAATAAATTAAATTACAGAAAAATATATGGCAGATCGGAAATAACCTTGTTTCCCAGACGATGGGTTGGGTCAGGTTCCTAAAGCTTTTCCATTGAGTTGGCTACTTCTCAGAGGAGAAAATCTTTCCTAGGCCTTTGCTTCATTTTTATGAGTATTATTTAACTGCACAGTGTTAGGAAAAAAGAGAGGAGAAAAGAGTTCATTATTTTTAGATATCTTTTAAGGTAAGGCAACAAATGAAAATACCCTCCAGTTCTGTGTTAGTTACCAACATGTACTTGGCATTTGAAGTCTGGAAGTTTAATGTTTGACAATTTGACTGGAAGCAACAATGTTTAGCCTCATGAGAATCCATTATTTATTTCTCAGAAATTTGCAAATAAGGACTAAAACAAGGAAGCCTTGTCAGGCTTTACTGTTTTTATGGAGTACTTTTTAAGGAGATGACAACTCCAAAAAGGGTAAGAACTGCTATTTATAAGATACTTCCCTTCTTTGGTTTCTGTGATTTTTATTGGTAGTTTTGGTGATAATGTGAGACTAGTACTTGTGCCCACATAACTGTCTCTATCCTTCCATACCAATGAGCAGGAACCTGCAAAATATTTTTTTAAAACTAGCATAACTGATCTGATTAGTTTTATCAAAATATGCCTAGGGCACTGTTCCATCCCATATGGTTGGAAAAGCATGAATTGTGTGTGTTTATACATATATTTTCTGATATTTATATAGGAAGATGAAGACTTGTTTGCTGCAAGTTTTGTGGATAGGATGATTAATTAAATATCTTGAGGAAACATTTCATTAAAATGGCAAGGTCAAAGCTGCTTGTTCTTTCCCCCTTAAAAAAAAAAAAAAAGAAAAGAAAAAGCTTTCTAAATAGATCAGGAATACGTAATTTCAGCAGGAAAGAACTATGTGGTTTTAGGATTACCACACTGCTATGAGGCTATGAGTAGATGTAGTATTGGTAGGATTTGCAAGTGGCTTGTACCTACTTGTTGCTCTGTCTAGGGAATGTAGGGTTGCTTGCTCAGTTAAGTATTTACTATGTAAGTCTTGGTAAACCTGGGTCTTGGCATGCTAGGAAGGAATATTTTTGTTAGTTTTAAATTTAGGATCTCAGAAGATCTGACAGCATATATACACCCAGAGGACAAGGCTGTGCAAGATTATCCTCACCCAGGCGGTTTGCTTCGTCTTGCTGTGATGGAGCTCACTAGTGCTATGTAGACCAAAAATACTGTTCGCTTGTAAGAGCTGCTTTTTGGGTTTCTATTTGCCACCAGTTTCTGGAAGCTTCTTTTCCAACCAGCACATTTCTGCAATATCTAAAATAAATTTATCTTTACCTCCATGTCCAAGGGAAAGGTATAGCTTGTGACTCAAGGCTGTGAATGCTTTAAAAAAAGATGAAAACATCGAAGGAATTGCTTCATTCTTCCTGCCTGTCTTTTGTTTTCAGTGTTTGGCATTCAGACTTTGACATTTCCCCCTGTCTCTACACCTGTTCCTCTGATTCCAAAAGGTGAGGTATTGCAAAATTCATAGTAAAGACACTCAGATGCTGCAACATTTCCAGACTTGTGCTCTGGCTTTTAGAGTATCATAGTAGCAATAGCATGAATTTCCATCAGTTGTGCAATGACAGGTTAAGAAAAAATTTCACTGTATAATATGTTTGGTTCATTTATCTGGTAGCGTTGCCATGTTTCAAAATGCTGTTTGTAAACAAACCAGAAATTTAGACTGACATATAAGTCTATTCTTTTAGCATGCTGATGACCCTGTTATCTGTATACACAAGGCTGTGACATATTAAATCCTGGAGGACGCTTACTTCAAGACTATAAATGTTTTCTGCTGAATTTGTCAGAGAGATTTGAAGATGTCAGAGCATTGAATGACATGTAAAAACACCACATAATTTGTGAAAAGAAATATATCAATTCTGACTAAGTGACCCTCAATTCTAAGTCTCTACAGTATTCCATTGTCAATCATGGATCAAATCTTTGTCTATGAACAGCAAAGAAGTGCTAATTTACCAAAGCTGGAAGCAGCTCTGTACCTGCATCAATTGAGTAAAGTCTTTAGAATTTAGGTAAGAATTCAGTTTGCAGTAGGAGAGAGCTGTTTCCAGTAAAAACTATTTTGATTGGATTGTTTGCTCTTTTCTTTCAGAATGGCTTACGCTTTATTCCTGGTTTTCTAAGTGTGTACCATCACAGTACACAGACCCATGCTATTTTTAAGGTGGAATATTTGAGTGATACAGCTGGTATTTAAAAAACATGAGTGATCTTAATGCATGAAGGCTTGCACGTTGTAAACACGTACTTTTATTCTTTTGAGCCTGTACTTTTTTTCACCACCAAATAATGGTGTCACAAATAAATCACATGCATAAAGTTCCTCAAAGTCTCTATAATACCCAGAAGTATTGTTTTCTTGTCTCTTTTGTTCTTTTTTTTAAACAGAAATGAAAACATTTATATTGGTTTGCCTTTAAGAAAACTAGTGACTTTGAGAATGGTTTTTGCAGAGAGCTACAGTTAACTTTTAAGTTATTTACAGTGGGTCATTGACTCTTTTGAGGCCTCCACTGTTTTTCACTGAAACTTTATGAAAGTCTTTAGAGAGTTGATAAAGCCAGCTGGTGGAAATGGCTGAGTTGTCACAGGTAAGAATAAATTTTTTTTTGCATTTTTCTGTCTTGTATTTTATGCAGTCCAGTCCTGATCCTAGGAAAACACTATTATAAATGTCAGTAAATACTAAATAGAATAGATTGTACAGTAGTGGTGTATTTGATAGACACAGAAAATTGTACTTGCCCAAACTGGAATGTTATCATCTTAATTTTCTGAAAAATCAAATCCCAGATCTCAAAAGCAAAGAGTTGGATAATTTTGAAAACTGGACAAATCTGAGTTGATAGTGAGCTTACAGTAATTGAAGGTGAGATAGCTCTCAAAAATAATTTTCAGTGAGTAAGTCCCTCGATTTTGTTGCCATGGAAATGAAACAAGGCTCTCGGTAAAGGGAATAGAGGAGAAGACATTGCAACTGGGGCAACTGTTACCATTACATAAGTCTGCCTGGTATGGTTATCACAAGAATGAAACCTTGTGCATGTACATTGTATAGAAAATATCTGCTGTGTTTCACTGATAGTTTGTGCTGTTATATGGTATCCTGGTGATACGACATCCTTTGTGTGATTCCACCAGATGGGCCAAGTGTTCTGCCATAGCTACAGATGGGGATAAACTGGCCCATCTATTTGAGTATGTAATTAATTTTAAAGATGTTTTAATAAACAGTAGAAGGCTTCCAGAATTCTCAGAATAATTTTCAAGGAAAGCACAATTGACTTGCCTGCTCCCATGTTGATTGATGACAATGAAAAACTGACAAAAAATTACTTCATATGTGCCAAATCCCTTCTCTTCCTGCACAATGGGGCACATAGAAATTTCGATAAGCTTCTTGGGTGTGTATTTGTGCACAGCTTATGGACCATTCCCGTTCTTTTCTGACTTCATTATTAGTGAAGGGTAATCTGTCACAAATTCAGGGTCAAAGATCAGTTTGTGGTGGCCAAATCCACCCAGGGAGAGAAAAAATAGCTACATGCAGCTGTATCAAGCACCCAAACTGTCATGTGAATAGAAAATAAATTTTGATCTGAATTTTGACATTCAGTGAAAAATCTGCCAAGGTTTGGAGGTCCCAGTAAGAAATGTCATGAACACCATATAATTCTTTAGAATTCAAGCAGGCTTTCAACCAGGGGACAGTCTTCAGTGTGATACAAGACAAAGTTTTAATGTCCTTTTATTTCCTGCTTCTACCACTTTCTAAGCAGGTAACTCTGAACTAGAAAGGCAAAGTTTTTAGCTTTGGAGCCTTCTCAGTGCTATGGTATTAGGTATTTTTTGTGTGTTTGGAACATGAGAGGAGTCACTTGGGTATCATCTTCTGCTTCTTGTAACAAGAATTGAAGAGAATTAGTGAGTTTGACAGATGCAGGAGAGGACACCTTCTGGACACTATTTTTAAATCAAGTTCTTTCATCTTGCTTTTAGTCTAAAGGACAGAACACATAATCAGCAAGGTTTTATCCATTATTTTTATGGCAGAAATTTCCTGATCCTTCCTAGCACCTTTCTGTGGGAGAACAAAGGAAGAGTTTGCATAAGAATACAGTCAGTCAGAAAGGACTTCTAAGGCAAACTATAGATAATGGTGATATTGATATCCTAATTACCCTTGATAACATTATCATGTTATAAGGAAAGACAGAAATTAACTTTGCAAGCTCTTCTGGAATGTTGTGCCAGAAGAATGCATGATCTGCAAGGGAAAGAAAAAGGCAAGCAGGCTGTTTAAGGCAGGGAAGGTTGGAGTGAGAACTCATTAGATTTTGCTACATAGTAGGTGTAATTTGTTGTTTTCAGGGTGCTGGATTTACTATTTTAAATTAATCCTTCAGGTGACATCACTAACGCAAGAGAGTGATGCTGGCAATGAGTGAGGTCAAGTGACTTGTGCTATGGCCAGAGTTAGAGCTGGAACAAAACTACCAGGTTGTTTAATATGTGAACTTCAGCTTTGAATGCAACAAGAAACTGGGAGTAAAATAGACCTGTCTTGCATTATATTAGTACCTGGGGAGAAGGGCTTTAGAGCTCTTGGAATAATTTATTGCAAATAATATTATTTAGCAAAAATATACTATAATTATAGTATATAATTATTAGCATAAATAAAAGCATTTTAACAATTCAGTAATTACATGTTTATAAACATTTTTAATTAACTGAACTTATTAAAACCAGTAATTATACACTTAAAATCAGAACAACTTGCTGAAAGGAAACAAAAATCAGTTTAACTGGTTTTTAATCTGCTTTGTAACTGAAACAGAGAATATATACTTTTAGTTCTGTGAATAGCAGAGACCACTGCTGTTGTAATTTTAGAATTATTTTATTTAAATGAATTAGATTGTAAAGGAAAGGCTTTGCCACCAGTATCAGGGAAGCCAATACATTCAGATTATCATAGCTTGTAGCTTTTACCATGATCTTAACATGATTTTAGCATGTTCTTAGCATAATGTTAGCATGTTCATGTTTAAAGAATGTTTTTCTTTTTGGCTTTTGATTTTTTGTAGCATGTTTTAGCATGTTCTTAGCATGCTTTCAACATGTTATTTGTATGTTTCCGCATGTTCTTAGCACGGTTTTTCAATGGGCACGGTTTATCATCTCATTACCAGGATTTCATCATGTTCTTAGCATGTTCTAAACATGTTTTTAGAATGTTTGTGTTTAAAGCATACTTTTTAGCTTATTTTGTTTTAACATGTTCTTAGCCTGTTTTAATATGTTCTTTCCATGTTCCTGGCATCTTTTCAGCACGTTCTTCTGTTCTTTAGCACATTCCTAGCATTTTTTTTGTTCTTAGTATCTTCTTACCATGTTCTTCGCTTGCGTTTAGCTATGTGTGCTTTGCACGTTCTTAGCATATGTGCACACTAAGGACATGGCAGGCAAAGTACATGCCCCACACATGCCAAGCACACACAGAGAAGATCGCAGGCACACAGCAAGAACACACCAAGCACATGCTGCACTTCCCCCTCACACACATGCTTAGCACCCGGCAACATGTGGCAGGTACAGCCCAGGCACACATGCCACACACACGCCAAGCACATGCTAAGCATGTGAACACACACACCACCTATGTGGACATGCCAAGGTCATGCCCCACACACAAGCTCCAGCTCCAGCCATGCACACGTCAAGTACACAGCTACAGAGCCACATGTGTGGGTGCCCGCACACACCTGTCACACCACACACATCTCACAGCCGAGCACACACACGTATGGAGCAGACATGCACAGCCCATGCACACACAGCAATCCCCCAGACACTCACACATACACACATGTATTGTACATACAGACACACATCACATACATAGACACCCCACAGACACACCGCCCCCAGCCCAGGCACACGTCACATACAGACAGACACACCCCACCCATCACAGCCACAACACAAACACCCCCCATGCACACGTCTTATACACATGTCACATACAAAGACAGCCCACATACACACAACCACCACACATACATGCCCCACATGCCGCATAAACAGACACTCCACCACACACAAACTACAATTGAAAGGTTCATGTCAGAAACAATAAAAATATGTTAATGGACACATTGCTGAAATCAGTCTTTAAAAAATACATTTTTTTACCAATTTAAACTAGGAATCATGAAGAAAACATCCTGCTTCCAGATAGAAAAACTTGGCAAAACAGGCATAATAATAATGAGAAAAAGAGCTGTAACAACAATTTATGCAATGGAGGGAATAAATTGTAGTGGAATTCCAAAATAAGAGGCTCCAACCCAGCGAGCACCTAAGCATTTGCTTAATTGTAAACAGGTGAGCAGCTCATCTCCCTTTAATGAGACAGCTGAGAAGTGAAATGCACTTATGGGGCTGAAGCCTAACACAGGCATTATTGACTGGAGTATTAATCAATTAAGAAAGCAGTAAAATAGCAATGGTGGGTAGTACATGTTAAATATGGGTGTTTGTGCTACTGTGTTTGACAGATTTACGTCTTCCCTATGAACTGTGTAAATGAATCATCCTGTCACCAGGGAGATGGACTACAGGTGAGTTTCATAACCCATCTGCCTTTCTTAACTTTAGCTATTTAAGCTATTCTGCTAAGGGAGAAGGGAGACGTTTGCTTTACCTTTTATTATCCTTTGGAGGTACTGATTTCTCTCTTTTGACTATAAAAGGAGCTGAGGTGACTCAAATTAAACTAGATTTGTGTAGCTAGATGTAGCCAGGTGAAATGAAGTGTCCTGTGGACTAGTGCTAGAATAGATGAGACAACTGTGCACATATTGAACTTAATGGATCTTGTTGAAGGAGGTGCACATAAGCATCAAGTTTGATTTCTTTTAACTCCAGTTGTGCAGAAACCATCACTAATGGCTTCCAAAAGCTTAAGCATCTCTACCTCACAACGCCACAAAGCACAAATGAGTATAAACATTAAATTGCTAGCCTGTGTGTTTATTACTAGGTGCAGCCCAATTGAAATTATTTACATTTATAAGGTTGTAAAAAGCCATAAGCTTGAGATCAGTACAGCGGTGAACTCCTGTTCACAAAGCAACAACCTTCAGCATATATTATCTGGCTAAAACGGCTTATAAGGTCATTCAGCTGCATAGCCACTCACAGTATGTGGTTTCACTGGGTCATGCCAGGAGAACACCTTTCGCAACACACCTGGAGCCGGCAAATGCTTTGCAGCTTTGGTGCTGATCCAATCAAGCACAGAAATAACTGGGAAATGACTCATGCTGAGAGGTGGATGCTTGCTGTTAATCCCGGCTTTTAAAATGTACACAGTTTGTCATCATTTTTCATTGTGGTGACTGTGTGTGTCTGGATGCTTTTGTTTCACAATTGTCTGATGTTTGCCATGGACTCTCTTTTCAGCTCATGTGCTGCAGTCATTTGCTTTTCACTTGAAAGGATGTAATCAGACAAAAATCCCTTCAAAACTAGTTTCACTAAAGAAAGGACCTAAGCAGGAGAAGTAAATGCATGAGGTAGGATGGAGAGGAATGTGTTCTGACCCTGAAACATCTGCTCTTTTAAATGTTATGTTACAAATGTTTAACCACATGTGCATCTTTCACCTTTGAAAGCTCAGCTAACCAGGAGGAGATGAGGGTGAGAGACAAAGGAAATGGGATATTAATTATGTTTTCAGGTGATATTGAGCAGTGAGATGCTGTCAAATTATAGATGATACTGGAGAAAAAAAGTAATATGAAAATACCTAGTAAGGTCAAAATTATGGAGAAAATCAGATATGTTTCAGAAAAATACACAGTTATTTATCTACAGAAGAAGAATACTAAATGAATAGTAAATACTAACAGTACAGAAATATGAATGCTAAATGTAAAGCCAGAAAGAAATAGAATAAATTTGTGTTTTGTGATAGGCAGTGGCATCATGGGCATGCACAAGTTTGAGTCTGTCTTATATCACTGCACTTTTCTCATGTATAACTGAAACACATGCCCAAGTATTTTATTAAATGGGAATAGTATGTCTACTAACATAATTCAAGGGTAGCATAGATTTAAACTGGTTTCTGAATGAAGGTTTTGTCATTGAAAAAAAAAATCAATCCATTGTCTTAACTGGTAAGAAACGCAGAAGTACTGCTTGATGAAGCCTCAAAAAGAGGTGTTGACAGGTCCACTGCCCAGTTTCTAATGGTTCTGGCAAGACAATTGTTTTTATTTTAAATTCTGAATTAGCAGAAATAGTAATGAAGCAGAAATGGAAACACTAAATGACATTTAAGTTGGAAAGTCTGGCCTGGCTCTCTCACCTTCAACATTTTTCTGTCGCAGTAATGAATGCTACACTACTTATGTGTGTGAAACTTGAGATAATAGACAGGCAATGCAATGACTGTGTGAAATTGTCCTGGAAACCAAGTAGGTTTTGGTGCCACCTTTCCATTAAAATGATAGTCTGCATCTTAAAGGCAAATGCAAGCTTGTCAGATATCTAAATTGTCTACAGAATATTGGATTGGCCTGTATTGTACTGGGTAGTGTGTGCAGACTGTGTACTAAGCTCCCACAAAGAACTAAGATGGGTGTGCAGAAACAGGCTAGGAAGGAAGCTTCCCCACCACTCACCCAGACCCTGGTGTGTGGCAGCGACGGAAACATTGGGGCCGAGTATTAGGATAAGATTAACAGCGCTGAGGTGGTTTCCTGTATTCCAGGAAGCAGAACTTTGTCCTATCGTGTAAAGGAATAGGGTTTCACAAAAGGTATTTGCCCGGTAGATCTATCAAAGCACAACCGAAGCTCTGTTGGGATTAAAGTAGTGGCATAACTTAGTCCAGGCTCACTGAAGGGGGACAAAGGCAGGCCAGGAGCACAGCTCTGAAAACCAGTTGAGACCCAGCTGAAGAACCATACCATGTAGACTAAAGTAGCAGGAATTCAGCACAAGTGAGGTGTATAAAGCCCTCTGTGCAGTCACGTTTGGTTTTCTGACAATGTATTTGGCAGTGGAGACACGCAAAGCACCTCCTTCCACTGTCACCACTACTCCCTAACTGGAACAACCATCATATGCAGCAGAGTCCAAATTCTTGTGCAAACGCTAAAATATGTTAAAAGCTTCTACCACAGCACAAAGTTATGTACGGATGTTAACTAATTCGTCATCATAATGTTCCTGAGAGACAAGCCAGTAAATTGATTATACTAGTTTTCAAAGCGACGGGGCTGAGGTGAGGGTATTTACCAGGGACCCATAATAATTTGATATATACACAGCAGTGTGCCCAGGTGGCCAAGAAGGCAAACAGCATCCTAGCCAAAGGCATCAGAAATAGGGGAAGTGGTTGTCCCCCTGTACCTGGCACTGGTGAGGCTGCACCCGAAATCCCATGTTCAGTTTTGGGCCCTTCACTACAGGAAAGACATCACAGTGCTGGAGCATGTCCAGAGGAGGGTAACAAAGCTGGTGAAGGGCACAAGTCCTGTGAGGAGCAGCTGAGGGAGCTGGAGGTGTTTAACCTGGAGAAAAGGAGGCTCAGGGGGGACCTTATCACTCTCTACAACTGTCTGAGAGGAGACTGTAGCCAGGAGGGGGTCGGCCTCTTCTCCCAGTTAACAGTGACAGAAAGAGAGTAAATGGCCTCAGGATGAACCATGGGAGCTTTAGGTTGGATATTGAGAAAATTTATTTCTTCACTGAAAGAAGGTCAGGCATTGAACAGGCTGCCTAGGGGAGTGATCGAATCACTATCTGCAGAAGTGTTTAAAAGGTGTGTGGAGGTGGGATTTTGGGATATGATTTAGTGGTGAACACAGTGGTGGTGTGTTATGGTTGGGCTCAATTATTTTAGAGGTCTTTTCCAACCCTAATAATTTTATGATTAAAGGCTGGAATCTTCTGAAATTTCAGCTTGCCTTTTAAAATCAGGGATTCGATTCATTTCCAGATACCCTTTTTTTAAAGGAAATAAGTTTCCCCCTTTGTGCCTGTAAAGACCCAGAAATAATTTGAGAAATACCTTTGTCCTACGAATTTGGACAATCAGAGATAAGACTTAGTAGTACAGATCTCTTAAAACCAGAATTTTTTTTTGCTGCAGGATGAAAGGTGACAGCGAAGTCCTACCATCACCCAAGATTAATCACTCGCGGTGCTTCCCAGACTTTCCCACCCTGCCCGCCCCGTCCGGGGCAGGCGGCGGCGGGGACTCGGGGGGCGGGCAGGGTGCGGGGGACCAGCCCCAAAGCTGCCCCCATCCCCTCTCCCTTTAAGGCAGCACTATCCCTTTAAAAGGCGGCCGGCAGGGGCCGAGCGGGCGGGAGGCGGCGGCGGTGACGGCCGGGCCATCGCCTGCCCGCCGGCTTTTCCCCCCCTTCCCGACGGTCCGTGTTCGCAGCCGCCGCTTAAAAAGAGGAGGCAAAATGGCCGAGCTGGGCAGCAAGGGGGTCACGGCCGGGAAAATCGCCAGCAACGTGCAGAAGAAGCTGACGCGGGCGCAGGAGAAGGTTGGGAAGATGGGGGGCATCCCCGGGATGCGGGCTCGGGGGGTGCGGGTACCAGGATGACACCCCTCGCCAAAGCAGGGACGCGTCTGGTGCCTGCGGGGTCTGGCAGTGCCTTCCCTGCCGGCGGAGCGGGGGCCCTTTGCATGCCGAGAAGGCAGCGTAGCCCTGTCGGGGGCGGTGGGGATTTACCGTCCGCCTGCAGGAACATGGCATCGGATCCAGCCGGCAGCGGGGAGGGCGACGGAGCCCCGCACGCTTGGGTCGGATCCGTGGTGCTTATTGTTTCAGTAAGGAGGGGACCTTCTCTTCAGAGTATTTAGGCTGTGCTTTACGCAGCGTTTTCACGAGCGGTTCTGCATTTTGCCGTAGCGCTAAATGCGTAACCTCAAGAGATGGTGAGGAGAAGGAGATGGACACTTGCTCCTTGTCTTCTGACAGCAACGCGTGGTAGTCGCTACTTAATGTGCTGACCTTGAGCTCCTGCTTTTGGAATGGTGGTAAAGGCAAAGCCATAGGGCCTTTGAAGATTGTGCCGATGTCTGCTGAGGGAGGGGGGGTGGTTTGAATGCCGGGAGCCCTTTCGCTGCTCTCCTCCCACCACTGTGCCAGCAGAAGGTGCCAGGAATATGCAATGGATACTTTTCACGTTCATCTCTCTGGCATGCTGCATCTGATGCCAGATGTCTGCTCGGCGTAGGGATTATCGGACATTTTACGCAGGGACATTGATCAGCTGCTTTTATCGCAGGCACCCTCGTCTTGTTTTTCAGTGGTTTGCTGTGAGATGACATTGACTGAATAAGGACTGGTGCATCTTGGAGGGAGGGAGGGAGGGAGAACAGATCTGCCCACTGCTGCTCTTGTTGCCCAGGAGTTATCTTTAGCAGCTAGATGTAATCTCGGAGGTTTGGGATTAGATGCAGTGCTGGCCTGAGCCTTGTGCCAGACTGACACTGCTCAAAAATGCTGCTGGGTCAGAACGGCACTCCAAACCAGTTGGGCCTAATGCTGCATGCGCTAGTTCTAGCTCGCTTACCAAGACTAGGAGCATTATTTGAACTTACTGGACTGCTTGGAAGAACCCCCCAGTGTGATGGCAGATCCAGTATGGAGCTGCAGCCCCAAGGTCCTGGCTTCACTCTGTACGTAAGAGTGAATGTGGCCACGTCTGTGGTTTTTTCACCTTCCTGTGGTTCCAGAGGCGACAGGACAGGGTCTTTGTGTCCTATTCCCTGGTCCATCCTGAACTCATCACAGATGGGAACTTCATTCTGCGTTAGCCACCAGATGGCAACCATATTTGTAATTAATATTAGGTAGGTGGTAAAGGCTGAGCTCCTTGGCCTGCTGATGAAGTTATTGTATTTAGTGGTGCAGCTTGGAGCCAAGTGTGGCCTGCCAAGCCCTTCCCTGGCTTCTTATCTGAACGCACACAGGTTCTTTTCCTAGGGGGAATTTTCCACAAATTTCACTCAACTGGCTCTCTCAATCTAGCTCACTTCCTTGCTAGTGACTGGGGATATGGGAATGACGACAGCAGTAATAATCGAGTGGTTAGCTGTGTATTGCAGCTGATTCCAGGATCTGGAAAGGGTTGTTTGTCTCTTTACACAGAAAAAAGCACAGCTTGTTTTCTTCTAAGGAGAAAAGGAAAAACCCATAACACTTCCTTAATAAGCTAACACAAATTCTAGGCCCTGGAGCTGGTTTTGTCCTTATGCAAACCGAACAACTTTGCTCTCAGGGTTCTCAAAATAAAAGAACAAGATGGCATTGGTTGCTTCATTGCCCGACTTGCCTCCTCATACCTCTACAGGATTGCCTGTAACAATTCTTCTGTGGTGAAGTGTTCGGAATTTTACCCGAGTCTCTGAGGGACAGACTTGGACTGAGGCAGATCTGTCAGTGTTTACTTTCAGGTCGTGAGGGAAGAAGGGACTGAATATGAAGTGACATGGAAAGGCACCAGTGGTTTGACACTGTACTGGTTATTACTCATGGTATTTAGATTTAAGCTGTGATACTGCATTTAGCAGGAAGTGTCGGGAGATAAGGACCAGGTGTTAAATAATAAAAAAGAATATAAGCAGAAGTGTGCAGAGGTAGATCTGGGTACAGAACTTAAAAATGAATTAATTTTTTGTGACGGGATGCCGACTAGGGTTGAACTCTTCTGTTTTGAGGCTTAAACAAGCTGACAGTGTTCCTTTTACATATCTTATTTTTTATTTGAATCTAGGATAAAAGTCATTCCCTTCAGAATGACATCTCCCTCTGAACTTTAGCCCTGAGGCTTTGACCTCAGCAGTTTCCTTCGTGGTGAATTTAAGCCTTGTGTTAAGCTAAGAATGATGTCTTTTTGTTCAGTGTAGAATTCACACTGAAACACCGTACACATCCTTTTTTCCTCTTCTGAGATGCTTATTATGTAAACTATGTAAGATATTCCATCAGAAGTACGGTTTGTTTTGAACCTTTCGGCAAAACTATTGTTATTTTTGGAAGACACTTTAGCAATTCCACTGGAAATAATGAGGCAAAATAGTTGCTGTTTGCAGTGGTCTGGGCACCTGCTTAACCTCTGTCTCTACTCAGAGGTAGCCTCAAGTACAAAACTTGGCAATAATTTGCCTGTTGTCCAGTGAAATGTGTTAAATAAATTGATGCCACTGTGTTGAGGAATCCACCTGCAGATAGTACCCACACAACCATTTCTAACTCATATATCATCTTTAGCAACTAATTAAGATAAACTACGATATTTAGGCTGGAAGTCGTGTTATGGTCATTCTGAATTAGCTGAAGGATTTTCAGCCCAATGCTGGGCTCTGGACCTTTCATAACTCTAAATTTCTTAAAACAAATAAAAATTGTAATGTCCTCAATGTCACGGTATCTTAGAGGGAGTCTAGTGTTTGCAAGCTCTTTTAAACTTTCCCAGTAAGGCTCTGAGGTTTTTTTATTCTTTGTCTGTAATACATCATCTTGGTTAAAGCTTGTGTTTCTGCTTTGTGACCAATTTTTATCTCACACTTTTGAAATTTTTAAAAACCTCCCTAATTTCCCCAATTCTCATTTTCCTCTGTCAGTGTCCTCTTTCTGGATGTGTCCATCTGCAGATGCACATTTCTGCTCTGACCAAATTCAAACAGGGTTTTGGTGACTTGGTGCAATGCTGGTGTGAGGGTGACTCCTCTGCGAGGTTCCAAGAGGGAGTTGACCTCGGGTAGCAAATGGATTGGGGTTTAGTGGCTTGGCTGGTGGTAGGAGTCATCCTCACAGGATCAAGCTCTTTGCTTTCCCTCGGTGTGTTAGGCAGAGGTTCAGAGTGGAAAGATGGTATTGGCTGTACAGGCACCAACTGATGATTTAAATTACATAGAGATTAATAGCTGTCTGAGGATGTGAATTGTGAAGCTGACATTGGAAAGAAAGTTTTTTATTTTTTTCCCCTCAGGAGCTCTTTGTGTGGAGAGGAGTAGAAAGGAATGAACTTATTTAGACTGAGCTTGGGAAGTTCCTATTCTATAATAGTGGTGGGTTTTCACTCTGTTTTTGTTTCATAGACGGGCAAAATGAGCAGTCTGTGTTCTGTGGCACGAATAGATTGTCATATTTTGTCATGGTTTTACTCTGATGTACCAACAAACCAAGGCATCCCTTTTTCTCCTTCTATCCCTAACCAAAGGAGAAGGCTTTGTTTTCCAGGACCCGGCAAAGTTTAGTTTTAATGTCCAAACTCCTTTGTGTTAGGGTGTCATATTTATGTTGCAGACTCTGCCACTGAATTGCTGTATTGCAATGAGATGTCACATCTGCTTTCTGTTCTTGGTTTACTTTATCCCACTGATACTTACCCACATCCATGTTTCAAGTTTTCCTGGTTAAACCATCTGCCACAGCAAAGTTCTGCTTTCCTCTGGCTGCACAGTCCAGGGAGGCTGAGCTGGAGTCCTGGTCTCACAGGCTGTGGTTTGGGTGGAACAGGGTTTGCAGAAAGCATGGTTTACATTTTGAGTTTGCCCTGATAAGACTTTTTTTTCTCCTTGTAAGACAAGTTTCAATAGGTGGAACATGGCAGGAAACAGTACCTGGAATGAAATCTGAGTCCTGTGGAAGCAGGTAGGAGTCTATACCAAGGAGAAGCACCCAAGAACCTTAAATCAAGTTTAAATACAGCTGTCTTCAGGATTTAGCTATCAGAGGCTGCCTGATCTGGAGAAACTGCGGGTGGGGAGGGTGGATTTTATATAAAAATGGTGGATGCAGGAAGATCTATTATTGAGAAGTATCACATCTACATACTTGGGAAAAGTTCCTTACTGGTTTTCCTTCAGGATCCTTCTGTCTCTTCAAAGCTTCTATGTTTTCTGCGTGTCTTTGCATAGGGTAGGATGTTTGGAGGCAATTTGCCAGTAAAGTACAAATAGCCTGAAGAGCTACAAGAATTGTTCTCCTACTGATCTGGCATGGAACTTTCTGGGTTTTTTTCCTGAAGTACTCCCCAGATGACAAGGAAAGGGCTTTTTGCTTTATATCTGTTAGCTTGCTTTCCCAAGAACACAGGACTTAGGTGGTGGGTGGAGTCTTAAAGGTACTTCGTGCCTAAAAGTTGCTGGAAAACAGTCATGAATAGAGGAGAGAGATCTGAATTACTGCCCCTAATGTACAGATTTTTCCAGTATGAGCTCAGACTGTATTACTGGTGTCAGATAATCTTCATGGGACAGGGAGGAGGTGAAATCGGAAACCAGGCTCCACATGCTTCCTTGCCCATGGAATGGTTTGACTGGCAGGGTGCTTACAGTGCCCTGCTGACGGTGCCCCTCTGTCTGGCTGTTGGGAAGAGATTCCTTTTAAGAAGCAGAATCTCATGGATGAATGATTTTTTTTTTGTTTGAAAACAGTCCAGCCATATTCCTGGTCACTTTATCTTCCCTGTAAGTTCTAGTCTTGCAGCCAGTCCTCATCAGTACAGTTCTTGTGAGATCAGGTTTATAAAGTGGCGTCTGGAAGATCTTTTTTCAGTGAAGACTTTTAATGAGGCTTTAGGCTGCATAGAGTTAATGCTACAGAACTCATCTATCAGGGAGTGACATCAAACTTGTCTGGCCTCTCCATCCTGCATGTTG
The DNA here is from genome assembly GCA_013396735.1 of Grallaria varia. Lineage (NCBI taxonomy): Eukaryota > Metazoa > Chordata > Aves > Passeriformes > Formicariidae > Grallaria > Grallaria varia. Next base: position 1,510,058 of record VWZG01000620.1, on the reverse strand, counting down.
ATTGTTAGACAGGGTTTGTGTCCAGGCACAAATGTATTTTTTTTTTCCCAGGATCAGGATTGCTCTTGGTGTGTGACTTGCAAATGACATAGCTGGCCAAGCCGTTGAGGCAAGCTGGGTGCAGCCTGAAATGTTCAGCATCTTGCTGGACTGGGGTCTTTGGGAATATTGCAAGTTTTACTTTGTGATTCTTTGGACAGAGAGACATGACTCTGTTGCTTGGGATCAAATATAGAATAAAGCTCTGGTTCTAAAAAGTTCTGGAGTGACAAGAAGGTAGCTTAGGTTAACAGGTATTAAAGTGGCTCTTTTTTCTGCTGTTGCGATGGTGACCAGACACCTGAGCTGCTCACTCTCTGAGTTCTGCAACTTTGCAAGGATCATCTTACAGTCCTGGATGTCTACCTGTACCTAGAGGGATCAGGGCATCTTCACAGAAATTCTGTGCTGGCAACTTGGCATGATCCTGAAGCTAGACTCAATTTGCCCAAGCAGAACAGACAGATCTGCCCTATTGAACTGGCCACAGCTCCGGTCCGTGTGTGGGCTGGCCAGTCCAGGGTGTGCAGACCAGCTGCTTCTCATGTAGGACAATAGTGTTGACCAGGAGACTCTGCATTCTCTACCCCAGGGCAATGAGATGGGAACAAGTATTAAAATATTAATAAGGCCTTCTTGGAACACTGCTGGGAGGTAGAATGCTGCAAGGTCTGTTCTGACATCAGACTGTGCTTCAGCCTTCTCTTGAGGGTCTGCGTATTTTATTTTCTCCAACAACTGCAGTATTGAATGCATGAGTGCCAGCAAACCTGTACCATTCTGGCCTTCATACTGCTGAGCTAAAAGGGGGTACCTCTCACAGGAAAGGTTGAGAGAGAGAATAAAGTAATTTCTGTTTTCTTGCTAGTTAAAATCAATTTTAAGTGTGGTATTAGTTGACTACTTAATACTGTCAGAGCAGAAGTGAGGAACCTCGGCAGATTTGCCTGAACTGTTGGCAGTGGTGCAGGGGACGAATAAATCTTGTCAGGTGTCATTTCAGCAGGTGCATCCAAATGAATGGACGGACCTCTGACAGTTCAGGTTTCCCTTGGAACATGTTCTGGCTTTGCTAGCCTCTGAAGCTCTGATCTTTGCAAAGCTGGCAAGTACTGCAGGGTAGGTTCTGTCCCACATTCCCAAAGAAAAAATGAAAATATATTTATTAACGGAAAATAGGATTGATGAGTATTTTCTGTGTTTTGGATTACATTCTCATTGTGCCGACTTGCTTGCATAGTTTTGTTTCTTAGCTGCTACTCAAGAAGTGCCTTGCTTTAGATTTGTAGCTCTGTTGTCTGTAGGCACAGCACTGGTAGTTGGGAATAGAAACTCTTCAACGGGCTTAAGTTGTACAGTTGTTTAATTATTTTTCCCCTGTCTTTTTTCTCCTCATTTTCTGGGTTTCTCCTGTATTACGTTGGGAGCTTGCATTCAGGAAGGGTTTGCCAGAATGGGGAGTTTTATTTTGTGTAAAACTTGGAACCCAGGGCTTCTAGCATTCACAGACCTGGGCAGAGGTCTCACTCAATCACTATGAAGCAGCTTTATGAAATGAAGAATAGATGCTGTGTTTGCTCAGACCTATGCAGGTACATATGTATAACATACGTTTTTTTACAATTTAGGCTGTGCTGGATTAAACTTTACTCAGACCTGTTTCTGGTAGGTTAAAGTTTTTGAGAGTGTTTCCAGAGAAGTGCACTTCAGGAGTCATGAAAGCCAGACAGTGTCGCCTTTCTTTTTTGTCTCTTTCTTTATAAGAAAGGAGAAGTCTGGGTGGCAGTGTGTTCTTAATATAGGCTGCCAGGGAGGATGGAGAGTGCAGACTTTACCAATAAGGCGGAAAGTAGTGATTAACAACAACTAATCCCTCTGTGAAAACCATGGGCTGCATTTAATCTCTTGATGATAAGCAGAAATCAAAGTCTGAAGTATTGGCCTCTCTGCCAGAATTTGACATGCAGATTCAGAAAGCTGGTAACCTGTCCTGAAATGATTTATTTTTTGGTAATTCTTCATTGATCATGTGTGGTTTGTTACTTTTAAGTAGGTTTAGAACTTTTGGTTAAACTTCTTTAAAGAACCATGCTAGTTTCTCAGTTGTTTTCAAAGTTAGCTCTTCAGGAACAAGATTAGAGGTTGATACAGCTGAAGTACAAATGTTTTTCACTGGACAATTGCTAATACTCTGCTTTGAAACTGTATTAGGGGGAATAGAGTGCGTGTTTGCCAGCAGGGATGGAAAGGGAACTTCAGTGGCGCAGAAACTACAGTGTTTGAAAACACAGCTAGAAGCATTTACGCTTTTTCATTTTCCTTTGTACTACTTGGCTTGATTGCACATTTTATCGGGCCAGAAACAATAATGTGTGACTTAACCAACTCAGAGATGAATTTGATGGTGTTTGTGGAATAAAATAACAATTCTATCCCATTGGATTTATTTGGAATGGTGCCAGCGACAGACATAAACATACTGAGTAAGGTATAAAAACTGATATTTGAAGAAAATGTAGATTTCTACATCTTTTTAACTAAACAGATATGCCAGTCCTGTAGCTCTCCAGTACCCCTGTAGGTAAAGTTAACCATTCCTGTATGTTGTAACTTTTAAAGTCTTTTGATCCTGCCAGCTCCATGAGTCTAAGTGTGGGAAGACCAATCTTATTTCTATTCCTACTTCTTCATTTCTTGTGGGTGAGAAATGGGCAAAACCTTGAGGGGAAAAAACAGTATATTTGAAAAAATTCAGGGAATGCCTTTCCTAGAGTTTTAATGTTCAGCTCATAAATTTTGAATTTTTGGCCAATCAAGTGCTGTCTTGGGGAGATAACTTTCTTTACCCTCTGTGGGTACAACATGACCCCTCTGGTCCAAATGTTGATTCTGACACAAGAGACATGAAAGTGTTTGAGTTATTGTAGTGGGGAACAATGTATTTTAAAGGTTGTTTGAAAATGCATTCTTGGAAAAGTTCTGTTGAGAGGGATGGCAGCTTCTATAAGAGGAAGAATGCTCAGGAAGAATTTAAAACCATTCAGGTGGAGAAATACCTTTGGGTTCTGCACTGAAACACTCCTTAAGGTGCCATTTCCTCAGCAGAGTAGTGAAATGATTATTCATCTTTGTATTGAACCAAGCTCTACAGTAGGAGGATTCCAGAGATTTTCTTTTCTGTCTGTTTAGACTGAGGCCTTTGCAAAAGACCAAGTTTAGCTGTGTGTCCACAAACTTGAGCCACTGAGAGGATAATGTTTCCCTCATCATGCTCACAGGCAGTGCAATTGTTTGTTAGTATCTGAAGTGTGATCCCACTGCCAGGGAAAATTTAAGTTGGATATTAGAAAAAAATTCTTTACAGAGAGGGTAATCAGGCATTGGAATGGCCTGCCCAGAGAGGTGGGAGATTCACCGTCCCTGGAGGTTTTTAAACTGAGGTTGGACATGGCACTGAGTGCCATGGTCTAGTAAACTAACTGGAGTTGGACCAAGGGTTGGACTTGATGATCTCTGAGGTCTTTTCCAACCCAATCAATTCTATGATTCTATGTATTAACAAAAAAGGCCATTCCCTATCCCAAAACAATTCCAATGTAAATATTGGACAGTCTCAGTTAATTTAAGATAATTCTGGTTTATTTCAGTAAAACTTTATATTCTAGAAGACTTAAAAAGATTTTCAGATATTTTTACAGGAGTTTGATAAGGATTGCTTTGTAGGCAAGGGTGCAGGGCTATTTTTGAACAGTGAAATATTTAGAAAAATAAGCTGAAGAAATTGGAAAAGTAGTTTTATTGTTCTTTGGAGAGGAAGAACAGCAGTATGAGCAGGGCTGGGAGGAGCTTGGAGACTGTGTTGGAAGTCAGAGACAGTCAGAGGGGTGATGTGACCAGCTGATCACAGAGTAATATGCTGCACCCAGTTGCTCATGGTCTTGGACTTGTCTGTGAATGGGTGTCAGAGTTAGTTGCCAGACTAGAACTTTTTGCCAAGCTGGAGGCTTTTGTCTACTTATTCTCTGACCCTTGGTGACCAAAAATAATACAGGGAGGAAGTGTGTGTTATCTGGGCTGGATGCCCTTATGGTGAGGCCGCAGGTATAGTACATTCAAAGAGCTGTTGCCATGCTGGAGGAAGGTGATTGACTTGGTGCTGGGCTGTTTTTAGCTGGAATGTCTTCTAAGCTGGCAGTCCCAAGTCTCCATTTGAGGCCTTAATTTTTGAAGAGGCTCTTTGGGGAGTGCTTTGTGGCTCTCCAAAAATGATGTGGCCCAGATTCTTAGCAAGTGCTTTAGCAAGGAAGCTGATGGACTTAACACTCATTCACAGCAGGAGAACTTGGCCTATCAAGCCTGGCTTTCCAGTTTGCTGTTACTCATTCTTTATGTCTGCTGAAGTAAAAGCAGTCCTCTTGCGTGGAAAGGGAGAAGAGCTGTTCCAAAGCCCCTTGGGAAGAACCAAGAGCTGATCATCTGTGTTAATCCATGTGTTCCCACTTTGATGGGACAGACCATACTCTCTAATTCAACCTGGCTGTGGAGTGCACTGTTCCTAAATCTCTCCCCCACGTCTGATCCTTTGCAGCTATTGCCTTCCAGCTTAGGGATTCTCAGCAGCTGATCCAACTGTCTGTGTCTTTCCTTTGCCCCATTGTGCATTTATGTGTTCCATATCTGTCCTGCATTTGAGAAATGTCCATCCTTGCTCAGCAAGGTGGTTGAGAACCTGTACAGGACCTTTCCTAGTCTCTTAAGGGTTCTGCATCCAGCCTGTCCCATCTGGAGTCCCTCTCTGGCACTGTTTTGCCTTATAAGAGCTCTTCTGCCCCTCTCCCTCGTAGCCCGCACCTGCTCCTTTATCTCTTTCTCCAGCTCACTCATGGCCTCAAATGCCTTTTATGTTTTTTCCTCATTTGGTTGTTTTGTTTTGCATTAGGGCCTGTGTAAATATTAAAAAAAATAGTATCAGCCTTTAAAATGAGCTTTGCAGAGGAGGAGGCAAAGGAATTGAGATGGGGGTTTTGTGCAAACAGCACTATTTATACTATCTATTCCTCTTGCTAGTGTTACTGTTGGCTATAGATAGGGTTTAATTAAGCTATGTTAAATGCCTACCCAAGTAATAGACATTGATGTTGCTGAAGTCCTGTTGCCTGGAATGTCACATTGATGCCAGCTGAATTAAGTGATGCCATTTGGCCTTATTAACTGCAGAACATGACGTAGCTAGCATCTAGCTCCACAGTTGTGCCTGCTTTTTTTGGTCTCTATTGGTATCTGCTTAAAGCTGGGCAGACAGAAGGTAGGGTGGAAATTTACCTGCTTTCTTGGAGACTGTTTGACATTTCCTCCTACTTTATTTCCAGGATATTGTTAGATATGTATTGTCTCCAGTTTCTGATTGGCTGAATAGTGGAAACTTGAGAATTCAGTGTTTTTAGGTGCCTGCTTTAAATATGAGCAAACCAAGTAGAAAAAAATAGGACAGAAAGTTATGAATTAGGGATACAACTGCAGATGGCTTGGTTGTACCAGCACACCTAACAGCTGTGAGGTCAGTGATCTCTCTCTTGGACATTTATGTGATAGAGTGGTAGACGTGTACAGTTTATGCACCCCAGACTCAACAAACCAAGGCTGAATGGTCAGGATGACCCTGACAGTGCCTGTTTTCTGGTGAAGCTGAGAGTTTTCAGCATCTTTGAAACTGGGCATTCTGCTTAAGGTGACAAGGTTGAAGCACTGAAAGTCTGAAAACTCCAGCTTAAGCTTGTAAGATTCTTAATCCCCTGCACTTCTCAAGGTAGATTCATGCTTCTGGTGTTGGGTTTATTCTGGTGGAAGGAGTCACCCCTTCTGAGTGGTTATCTTGCTGCCCTGTTTTCTGCTCTGCGCATCTGTGCTGAAGCACTTAGCACGAGTCTCCATCCACTTGCTTGTAGATAAAATCTTGTCTTTGCCAGACCAAAGTTTGAACTGACCCAGCTACTCCTGCTGGGCCAGCAGTTTCACATCACTCAAACTGTATCTACCACGGAAATGTGTCATCTCCAGCTGCATCTTTTCTCCTCCTTTCCTTGTGCTGCTGCCCTGCTACCGTCCCTCTGGTTGTGCTGCTTTGTATGGTTTTCTTTCAAGTCTCTCTTTGCATAGGTACACTTGGTAGTAGGTTCTGGATGGGGGACTGGAGGGCCAGCAAAAAGTACAGAGGCAGTGAAAAGATAAGCAATCCAGGCTGCTCAAGAGAGGCTCTGCCCTGAAGTTAGGGTGAAGTGGAAATAAGCCCAAGGTATGGCTGAACTGACAGGCTCATGGGGCAGTGACGTGGTGCCTGAGCTGGGGCATTGGCCTCTGTCCCAGCTCATCTCGATGAGCCCCCTATTCCTTGCATCTGACTTCTTAATTTTACATTCTCCTTTGTATTCTGACTCTCTGAAACATCTGACTGATGGACATAAAATAGATGAGGAAAAAATGAAAATTGAAGTTTAAATGGCATTTGCCAGGATTTGTTTTTATTCTCAGAAGCTTGGGTAGTGAAAAAGCAGGACATTTTCATGTTCCTAAAGATAAATGGGGGGTGATGAAGAGTAATGTGTAGAAGTGGGAGATATCTATGCTTTCTTTTTAATTGCTAAAATCTGGCGAGCAAAGGAAAAGATAAATAAATAAACCCCAGTATTTTTTCTTAATAAGCTTTTATATAGCAAGGCAAGCTCATGTATTTTTAGAAGGGGGGAATAAAAGTGCACTTAATAACACAGTGAGTTAGACCTGAGGGAAGATGATGTATCATTTGAGTGTTTGGGGGTGGGCGAGGGGGTGGGAACATATATTTAAGGAAGAAAAAAGCAGGAAATAATTCTTATTTAAATTTCTTATATAATGTTGGTTATAACTGAGAACAAACACTTGAATTAAGGCTAGAGGACAGGCTTAGTGCTTGGGCTGTACCTGCAGGCCTGGCATAATGCAACAACTTAAAGAAATCAGAGAGAGAGGGAGATAGGAGTAACATAACAAGATAAATCAACTAATGAAGCAGGAACCTTTAAAAAGAATCTGGTTTTGAAGGTGGTTGGGTGGCCTAGGGGTAGGCAGACATTGAACTGCGTTGCAAGTGTGTGAGCATAGCACGATGTGCCTGCACAGACCGAGCATCCTGTCAGGGAGAAGGGGAACTGCTTTTCATTGCTGTCTGTCACAGCACCACTCCTGCTGTTTTGTCACTTAATTTAGACCTGAATGATGATAGAAGCAAAACTGCTAAAGCTGTGGGTGAAAGGGGAGGGAGAAACAACCTAAAATGTTGAAAATAATCAAGGGACTAAAATCTTCATATAAGAAAATCCTGGAACATCAGGATTTGGGTCAGTGTTGGGTGCACACCAGGGGCCCAAAGCCGCTCCACCATCTTGAGAACTGTATCGCTTCTAAGTGCCCTCGGTGGGAGAGCAGATGTTTGGTTTGAGCCTGTGGTTAGTGTAGGTAAGATAACCTTTCATCTTAACTGATTGGCCCTGTGCAAAGGTGATGAGAGATAATGCTTGCTAAACATCCGGAGAACTGGGGATTTATTTGTGTCTTTTTGTAAACATGCCTTGAGGAAAATAGCTCTTGCATCCTGGAGATGTGCTTTGTGTTTTCTTAAACTGCCAGTATGGCTGTTTTCTCGTGAAAAGCTATCCTTTTAAAGGCTGATACTAGAAATTTAGAAGGTGCATTACCTTTCTCTTGCAATGATGAATATAGATTTTTTAAGATAGATCTTTTCTCCTACTCAGATTTCAGTTTAGATCAAATAACTAATACTCACCTATTTCCATGGCTGGCTTTTTGTTGCAGTGGTGTTGAGCCAGCCTCCTACTTGTACTGGCCTTTTTGTTGTTGTGAGAGCAGTTTCAAAGGGGTCTGTGCCATGTCAGTCATTTCTGAAAGTTGCTTGAGGGTTTTTTATCTATGAAACCACATCCTTAACATTAGTGTCCTGTCTCAAAGGTAATGCTCTCCCATCACCTCCATTTAGTTTTGGTTTGGCTTTAATGTAAACGGCAGTAAAAATTAGTTGTTACTGTCAAATGAAAAAACTTTTCTTTACCCTTGACTGCAGGACTCCTGAATTCACTGATTCTCAGAGCTCCTGGGGCTGGCAGAGGTGGGTGACAAACCTGCCTTCCCTTCCAGCTCATTCATGTGCAGGGTGAGCTGACTGTGACCTACTGCGTAAAGGGGAATGAGGGGAGGGCTGAGGCTGCAGTTGCATAGAATAATGAAATCTGGCTGACTGCTTTTTTGAGACAAAAAAAAAAGTAAAATGATGTTACATTTCCTCACCACCTTAATTTCAAGGTGTTTGATAGGTGATAACAGCAGCTTTCCTTTTCCGCTGCTTTGTGGTGTGCCAGTTTGGCTTCTCCTCCAGTGGGTGCCAAAGCCTCCTTTTTACTTCCTGCTCCAAGGCCAGTCCTACTCGGTTGTTGGAAAAGCAGTCTGTTGTGATGGTGAGGAGTCAGAGTGGCTTCTCCTTCAGTATCCCAGTGTATTGACTTGGCAATTGCAGTACATTATGAACGCCAATGACCTGGACAATTTACCAGGAAAGGAGTGGAAAATTATGCTCTTAGCTCCTCTCAAGGTGATCTTCTTTCACATAGGGAGAAATGATTCATCCAAAGTCATGCTTAAATTAGGTGAGAAGATGTCCAGGGTGGTTGGGGGAGGGAACACTTCGATTTAGGACTGCAGTAAGTTGCTGTCTAGCCAGATATCCCTGGTATGCCAGGAAACTCATCAAAAGTGCCTGTTCTGCAGTGCTTATGTCATGTTCTAGGGAGCCCTCTGGATTATTTGGAGGCTCTGGAGCATAATATTCCAATTACATTACCTGCGGGGTCATTGTGCCCTCTAACACAGCCTGCAGCCAGAGAGTGGATTTGCCCTGTCGTAGGTATGTGCTTAAAGAGCATTACTCTGATTATCCAGGAGGGTGGATTAAAGGGAGTTGATGGATACTTGAGGAAGGGAGAGGTGCTCAGGAGGTGAATTTGAGCTGGCAGACTTGTTATGCAGAGCAGTGCAGTCTGCTTGTGAAAATGCCAACCAAAGAAACAGTTCTGGGGAACTGTCCTTCCTTGAAGAGCTTGAGGAGGCAGATAGAGAGGTGCTTGTGTGAGAAGTTGGTTTATTAAAACTGTCACTAGTTGTGGTGATGCTTGAGGTACTCAGTAATGTATTTTGGAATAAAATATCGAAAAAGTAAAAGGTCGTTCTGTCCTTCCAGATCTTGGCAGCTAAATTGGAGTTGTGTTTTTCTATCTTCAGCCTTCTCCTGTGGTGTAAAAGGAACAGAATCCTAGCTGGTGGGACACTGGGATCTCAAATGGAGGCAGCTGCGTGATGCACAACAGCTGGATCTCTGCCATCCATGAATGGGCAGGGTGGGTGAGGAGCTGCCCCTCTCTGTGGTGGACAGTGGCAGAAGGGAGTGAAGGAGTGACCTGGCTGTCACAAACCATTTGATGTTCAGTGGCTGAGAGCAGCAGTGTGTTGGGAGTGGCACAGGCTGGTTGAGAAAGTGAATGGAAATGTTCTCCTGGTCACAGGACAAGATCTGATCCTGTAGAAGGAATAAATGTGTTTTAGGGAGCTGAACAGAAACAGGATCAAACTGCACCAGGGGTAATGAAGAATGGGAGAGAGTGAGGGCTGGAGTGGGGATTCCATAGGAGGAAATGAAACTTCCCAGAGCGGAAGCGACACTAGTGCCAGCTCTGCTCCAAAAAACGTGCTATTTTAGAAGGACAGGAAAGAAAGGGATTGCCAAAGAAATCTCTAGAGCGTGATAGTCCGCCTTGTCTTTCTGGAGCAAGTGTGTGTGTGGGGACCGAGTCCTGCCCTTGAACAGGCTCTTAAGACTTTTGGTGGCCTTGGCAGGGACTGCATGTGTGGCGCTCAGGGTGCCTGCCCTCGCAGCCCTGCAGACACAAACAAGTGTGTCCCTGGTCACCGAAGTAACAGTAACGCAAGTTCCTTTCCTGGGTGAGTTAAAGTTTCACCATCCTGAATGGGGCAGTGAATGAAAACCAGGATGGGACAGTGGAGTGGCAGGCCTTGGAAATAAAGCCCCTCTTGAGAGCCTGCAGTACCTGCTTGCCAACCTCCGGTGATGGGCAGTAGGAGGCAGAGGGGCAGCTGACAGCTCTGTAGATAGAGGCACCCTGCAGCACATTCTTCCAGCCCTGGGATGGCACAGGTCCCAAGCCAGTCATGCTGTAGATATGGAAGGCTATCAAGAGCATCAATGGATATTTTTAGCCAGAATGAGTAGGGGCAAGGATTGAAGGGGATAGAAAAAAATTAGCTGTTCTTGCATTTTAAGTCTCCTGATGCTGAGGAACCAGGTGTCATTTTTAAGGGGTGACTAATTCCTTGTTTCATGGAGTGGAGAAGGGAAAGCAAAGCATTTTTTTTTTATCAAGTGAAAGAAATACTTGTTTTCAGAGGTGAGTTTTGTCATGTTTAGAGCCTGCTGCCTTGAGAGCTTCCTTCTCTGTTCCTCCTTGAGCTGTTAGTGGATCTGTGGCACTAAGAAATGTCTTTGTAATGTATACCTAAGCCCTCTTGCACATGGAAATCAAGACTTGACTGATGACCTTTTTTTTTTTTTTTTTTTGGAAAAGGTTGGATTTGGGGAGAAGGCTGTTCTGTTCAAGCAGAGTGCCTTGTTCAGTTGCTCTGGTCTGTTAGTGTAGGGTTGCTTTTCAGAGCTGGACAGTAAGTATTTATCTAAGTCCTTCCTGTTCCTTCCCTGACTTGCCCTCCCCAAGATCTTTTCTGTGGTGAAGTTACTGGGGAAGATGCAGAAAGGGGAAAACTGGGTTCTGAAAGATGTGCAGGCTCTTGTGCCGTGCTTAAGCACTCACCTGTAAGGAGTCTCTGGATGAAGATTAAAATATGAAAAAGAGGATGTGTGTCAAGCAAACAAATTCTTCCTTAGTTTCTTCCCCCTGCTGCCACCTTCTTTGGTTTTCTGACTGTAGTAACTTTCTGACAATATTTTTATTCATAGAATATTGTCCTCAGTAATAATGATGTACTGGTAGCTCTTCTACTCTAACCCCATGCGTGTGTACCAACCCTGGATAGATTTTTAGTGTGTTATCCTGCAGCTGTGGCCCAGATGAGCAGGGATGTTAACAAGTGGTTGGAAATTTGATGAAAATGTATGAAAACAGAATCTGTTTTGATGGTGACAGTCTGAGAGATGAAAATTCTTATATAGTGCTTTCTGGTGCCTTTGCTGTCTGGTTCAATGGCTTCCTTACTAAAATCCAGTGATCTGCTTTCTCTTTGTTGCTGTCACTCTCTTTGGTGTTCGTCCTAGCTGTCAGTTGTGCTTGGATTGATTTTGCCATTTTTGTAAAGAAAAAAAAAAAGTTACAAATTGGGATATCCTCTGCTGAAGTCAGCTGTGACTGCTCTGAGAGAGTCTTGCAGGGGGGTGAATGGGAGGAGGAGATGATGTGGGGTCAGTCAGTTCCCCTGTCCTTGTGCTTTGTCCTTGAGGCTGCACCAATGCAACTCATTTCTTTGGGCTTCAGAACTAGTTCTACCTAGTAAGATGTGGATGGCAAGAAAAAAAAGGGCTGGAGTAACTGTTGTTTGTATCTTAACTGTGTTAATGTATCTTGGGACTAATATCTATGCATCCTGGATGCTTCTATCCTGTCTCAAGTGCTCAAGCAGTAAAACTCACATTGACCACCTGGGAATGTTCTTTTGAACCCGTTAGATTGGCTGCATTTTATTTATTTATTTATTACTTGGTGTCCTTAATTTTTAGAAGGAAAAAACCCTGTGTGGCTGAGATTTGGCCTATGCAAAGCTGACTCAAGGTTGCAAAAGTAAACACTCTTTCATCCTGCCTTCACTATTACCCAGTGCTTGAAATCCGGAAGGCTGACAGAGAGCCAGGAACATAACCAATATCTCTGTCTCCTTCAGCAGTAGCTCAACTTGCCTGCATGTCAGAAATCTTATCTTGCAAGTTCATGCTGCTAACACAATGGTCCCAGCCATGGTAAGGAACAGTGCTCAGGAGTTGTGAAATCATGCACTTGATTTTGTTATTGTGCCTCCTCTATGTGAGAATCCCCCACTATGACAGAAAGGAAAGGTAATGATATGAAAGAGCATTGTGATTTCTACAAAACTAAACAGTGCATCTATGACAAAGGCAGGTTTTCAGTGCAGCTTTTCCTGGTTTTGAAGGGAATTGTGCCAGTTTCTCCATTCCTTCTCTAGTAAAGGTTAATTTTAGTATTGACCTACATGTAATTAAGGGTTGCTTTGTACCACTGTTGCAGACTCCTTGTACAGCCATGGGCAAGTTGTTCTCTGGAGGTCTCTTTCTGACATCTTAAATTAATGAGGAGGAAGTGGTTCTGTGTTGGACTGAGAAAAATCTTTGAAGACGTGCATACGTGCGCCAGCCTTCGCACACTGCCCGCACTCCTGACAGCGCTGCTGTGGTGTGGGTAAGAGCGCTCTGCTCTCTGCAGCAGAAATGTATTAGGCTTGTGTTGTCTGTGCTGGTACGATTGGCAGACAGACTGCCTGCTTTCAGCGAGCGTCTCTGGTTTATTTATGTCCCTGCTCTGAAGTCGGGGATGAGAAAGAAAGTGTTTTGTGCTTGTTTCTTTTGGTACTGAGGAAGGTTCTGTGTTTGTTTCAGAGGAAGATGTCCAAACATTTCGTGCTCACCCGCAGGTGCCGGTTGAAAAATAGCTGCAGCTGGATACTGCAGCTTCACAAGGAACTGGTGACTGGTTCTGATTCTGGGTTTATTTCTGTCCTTTCAGCTGCAAAGCACCTGAGAGTTAGATAGCATCAGCTGTCCATCATTAAAATTCCTGCTTCCAATCTCATCTTCCTTTCGATCCCACATGGTAATCCCGAGCCATCGCTCTACTTGGCAGAAAGCCAGGTACTTAAAGCCTGGATACCCTCCTCAGCTACCCAGGAGGATTTCCCTAGGGAGATCCAGGGGAAGCCCTAGGAGCCTGGTCATGTGGTGGTGCTCCCAGCTCCTTTTTGTTGTCATAAAAGGACAACTTTATTGCTTTGACTGTGTTTTCCTGCTTTTGGAAAACCTGAAGCCATATCACACAACTTGCTTTTCAGATTTTTCTGTCCTCTAATCATATACCAGCTGAAACACAGGCAGTCCTTCATCTTCCAAGCTAAGACTTCTTTCTCAGGATCTGTGATGTTCCACAGTAATATCTATTTAGCTTTTGTTCTAGATCCTTCTTGCTCTTTTTTATTCTTTCTGTTCCTATCATCTTTAACCTTTGCCTGTGGCAGCTGTGTAACCAAAGTCCAGATGAAGATGCTGCTTTGATCCTAGACTGCATTTAATAATAGGGATGTGGTTGTTACTGAGAAAATAACATACCAAGGTGCATTGGTTGTTCTCTCGTACAGAAGTTTAATTAGTGATTTAGGCAATATCTGTGCTCTGAAGTGGTTGTATGGAATTAAGGGCCCTGGATACACAGGAGTGCATTTCCTACTCAATAATACCTGTTACTACTGGTACTTACTATTTCAAAAAGAACAGCACATTGTAGAGATGACAAGAAGTTCATGTTACCTGTGAAACCTTGATATTCTGAGTTTTGCCTTCCCAGTTTTATTGTTTTGTCTATTTGATGAGTTCTGGTATACAATCCAACTAGATTTGGCTGCCACAGAGTTGGATGTTGTTTCTGTGGCACAGCCACATGGAAGCTGGACGCACAGAAGTGCTTTGGAGTTTTGCCATTACAGATTTACCTCTGTAATATTGGGTCATACTCTTATGTGATTTAGACCAGGAGCTTCACACTTTTTTTTTTTTTTTTTTACTGGCTGAATCTTGGAGAGAACTTGAAGCATCATAGAAAGTGTGTAAAAACTGAGGTTTGGAAATGACACTTAGTGAGCAAAGCCAAAGTTTTCAGTAAGTAAACTAGTTCTGAAAACACTTTGAATATGTTTGTTTGGAAATATGACTTATCTTCATCTCCTTTGTATAATTAAGAGTTTAAAAAAATTTGAAATGCCGAGACCAGGATTCTCCAGCTTATCTTGAAAAAGAAAAAGGCTTGGCACTGATTCTCCTTCTTTAGGAATGGGTGGGAATTTTTTAGGTCTGTTGAAATACAAGTTTGGCAAGTCAGGTTGATTCAAACTGTCTACAGAAGATGGATTCCAGGTCTCCCAGCCAGTGCCTGAAGGTTCTTGGAATGGTACACTTCTTAAGAGCCAGGTCCCTTTGATATGCAGCCCCCCTCAGTGTAAGTCAGAGGTGCACATAAGGTTGGAACAGCCCAGCCTATTCTTTCCTGCCCCATCCTGTTTCCTAGTGCTGCTGGAATCTGTCCCTGTTGATTCTGGCACAGGCTGTGCCGAAGGGCCACCAGGGGACAAAGGCTCCTTTTGTGGGGAGCTGCAGCCTGGCGCATGGACGTGCTTCTCAGCACTTGCTTCTTCCCGGGCTGTCACGCAGGGATTTTACTGCCTCCTGGGATGCAGGTGTGTCAGCCCAGAGTCACCACACTGGTCACAGAGGATTTTCTATTGTCATATTCTGGGAGAGGGAGAAAAGGTGTGAGTGAAGTGGTGGTTGAGGTTTGCACAAGAGGAAGCTGAATATTGAGTGAATGTGACCCTTTATGGCCAGGTGCAGATAACAAACAGTCAATCTACAGGGACAAACAGACTTTGTTCCCTGTTCTCTTGTGTCTTCACTCTTAAAGATACACAACTGAGATTTGCTGCATAAAGTGTTTGCTTTGTATTGGGTTTTTGTTTTGTTTTTTCTAAAACCTGTCTTAGTTCATGCATTTACTAGCATTTAATACTTTTGAAGTTCTGCAGACTGCACACTGGAACTACCGTGTGGTGGTTGCTGGGGAGAAAGGTTGAAGGAGTAGGTTGGGACTGGGGACATGAGCTGGAGAGCACCCGCTGGGTGCGTGAAGCTCTCCTGCCTTCTTAGATTTTTTTGTTCCACTCCAGTTCCTGTTCTGGCTTGGCTGTGGTCGCAGAGCTGTTCAAGGAGGAAGAAGTGAAACCTGTGGCAGGATGGGATCCAACGGGGAGGTTTGGTTCTGCCTCCATGACTGGAGGGGAAGGGAGGCAGCTGAGCACGCCTCTTGCCAATGAGAACTCTAAAGATCAGGCTTAATCTTTGAAACACTCTGTCTCATGCCCAGCAGGTATCTGCAGCAGCATCCAGTGTGGTGTGGAATGGGGCAGCTGCTGACAGCAGCCTCAATGCCTACCTCCTTCTTGCAGGTGATGGTGGGAGTATTTAGGTGATGGCACTTGCCTCATGGGAATGAAGGCACTGAGAGGTGTGCACATGCCATTTTTGTTTTCCTGAGCTACCAGTGTGGATAGCAGCAGCCGTGGAACACTTGCTGGTTGCTGTCATGATTAATTTTATTAAAATTGTGCCGAGCCAAAATTAATATGTAGGAACTTCCCAGGAGGCTGATGTGACTGTGCCGGAGAGACATCTGTGTGGGTTAGCACATGGTGTGCTGACATCTACAGCACCAAGGAAGGAGGTTTTAGTGGCTGGATTAGAAGCCTTACTGGATGTATAATGTGGGATGTGCCATATTTGGACATCTCTACTGGCAGGCCTGTCATGGCTCTGCGTTTAAAGATCAAGAAAGGGATGTTACTCAATTCTCCTTATTTCTGTTTGAAAATACCACTAAACAGAGAAACCTTTATCAGGTATTAGGAAGAAGTCTCATCACCGTGGTTCTATGTACCCCCCCACCCCGCTCTGGGTTTAAGTCTTTATTTGTAACTGGAGAAGGTTGTGTTAGTCTAATGAGATGCTTGTTTTTTTGTCAGACGCTCCTAGTACTGGCTCCTGTTGGAGGAGTTAGACCTGGCAGACTGTGAGTTATGTCTAAGGTGAAGGGTTTTTTTCTGGCCCCTTAGCTGAGTGGTTTGTAAATGTGTCAGTAGGATTGAAGGAGGTTCCCTTAAAACCAGATGAGGAATGTACCTCATGAAAAAAGTCTTATATGTGTTCTAAATGAATTAGAGCAGGGCTTCAAGCCTTTTCTTGGGCCATGAAGCCTTAATTTTCTCTTCAGGGGTTTGGCCTTCTCTGTAAATGCCAAATACACAGCTTGCTTTCACGGTTGTTCTTCTTTGGCCTTGAAGTTTGCAGGCCACATGCTGAAAATCACGCACATTCCTTTATGTTTATTACCAGATCTGTAATTTCAATCAGTGCCTTCTGGCCTTGCTGTATTTAATAAATTTAAATAAAATTACTTACTTGTTTAACTCCCTGTGCTGTTTACAATTTGGGATTCTAAGCAAATAGTAACGCATGGACAGGCGCCTATAGTCCCTCCACATGTGCTTGAGTTGTCCTCAAGCTGAGGACAACTTCACTGAGCAAAGAGTTTTCAGTTTCCCTCTTCTGAAAGGCAATTTAATATAAAAGCTGCAGGCTGGGTGTATGACACTGACCGTGTGTCTCTTTACCCACCTACTCTGAGCATGGATCTTGAGGTCGCTCTTCGTGCACAAAGATTTTCTTCCAGTTCATGCAGGTTGGCTGACAGGTACAAGCTCTGTTCCCTTCACCCTCCTCCCACCTTCCTTTGTTCCAGGTGTCCTGTCACTTTGTCATTAGGACTCGGTGGAAGCAGTATCTTAAGTCTCTTGGTTAATGTTACCAGGCTGTGAGCAGCAGCTCTTCATGGCTTCTGTGGCACATATGGTATCTGGTTACTTGTTGTGCTGGGTTGCTCAGGGACAGGCAGCCTTTCTTTCCACTGCTGATTCCCCTGCCGTTTTTTCTGCACGAGATACTTCTCTCCTTCTTTTCCCAAGATCCTTCCCGCCTAGTTCAGCTAAAAAAGGAGGAGAGAACACTGCAAGCATCAGGTTTGCTTGTCCTCTTGTTGGCAGGAGGTTTTTGCATATAGGCTGGGACATCAATGTCCATATTGTTTCAAAGCGAGTCCAGGACTAGAAATGTATTAGGAGGGTCTTTGGTTCTTAAGCAGACTGTACTTGAATCCTTCCTGGTCATCCAGTGTGGTGCAAGGTGTCTATTGCATGTCAGTTTAACATGTTGAATATGAAATGTAATGTAAGAGGCCATGAATGCTCTTGTCTGTTCTGTGTGTGTGACTTAATCTGTGTAAGGTTGCATTTCAAGGCACTGGCTCTTGGTACTGCAAAGGGAATTAGAAAAAGTTTGTGAAATACGGGAATCTTGGTATAAAAGATCTAGTCACTGGAGATAAAGATGTCCTTCTGATGGTGTTCTTGCAGATCATGTTGAATGATAAGAGAGGATTTCACAAAGCTGTGCAGGTGATGGTGACATAACCAAGGGTAGGCAACACTGAATGCACGTGAGACCTGCTGAAGAGCAGTGATGTGGTTAAAAACTCTTGCTGTGATCCAGAGACTGAGACTGAGTTGTACCTGGACTTGCTGCCTCCTGATAATCCTTTGCAAATAAACTCTTGGACAAGAGGAGATAAAAGCAACAAGATGCAGTTCTGGCCTTCCTATTGTGACTGCTGCTAGCTATAGAATAAGTGGGTTTTAGCCATAGAAGGTCAGCAAGGCCTTCAGGCTCCAGACAGACATTATGATTTTATTGTTAGCCTGTATAACAAGATTAGCACCAAATGACTCACAGAACAAGTCAGGTGGTCTTTAATCTTCTGTATCTGGGTTGGTATGAAGACATTTCAATATCATGACAAATGATGTGGCTGAAAACGGGTAAAATCAGGTCTTCAGTGACAAGTGTTTTCTGTAGGAACTCTCAACTTTATGAAAACAAAACATTAGAAGAGTGTGCTTTTGTTGTTTTTGTTGTTGTTGTTGTTGTTGTTTTTAGTTACAAAAAGATGAAAATTGCCGCAGAGGACCCATGAAAAGGATTTTGTTATTGCAGTTTTTGGTGGGAGAGAAAACGATGCTTTTTCCTTAGATCTGTGGTTGACCAAAGGTGGTCCTGAACTTCCTGACTGTGAGGATGATGAATATCACAGCTCAAGTTACAAGTTATATGGAATTTTCTTCTGGAGTGCAAGTTTCTTTCTGACTCCTGGGCAGCTTTCATTTGTGTACTTGCAGATTGCAAGCTGCTAATGATTGCTCCAGTGTGAAGACTTAGTGTTCATAGTATTAATAAATAGGTGAATCTTTATAATAAGTGAACTCTATGCTAAATAAACTTTGTGTGTTAATAACCCAGATATTCCCCTTTCTCGTAATGGCTCCTGTGACCATGGCTGGCCTTTGTGCCACAAGACTGCAGGGCACAACAGAGTTTGTCCCCATGTAGGAGTGAACAAGGATTCAGACTAGAATACCTTTATTTTTTTTCCATCTCAGTCTTCCTGTAAACTACACAATTGACAATGCTAAAGAAATAAAATCAGAGCCACCCTGCAAATATCTGTTTATTTGCCATCTTGAAATTTTTCTGGAGTTTTCCATATGTGGAAGTGAAGCTAATCCCCTTTTTTTTAAATGAGAAACATTAATCTATGTAAATACCAGTTGGCTTTAGCTTATCTGTGCTGTGATGGGATGGGAAGGGGAGTTGTATTTTAAAAGTGGAGATTCTGTCCTGATAATGCAAATGAGGCTGGAGTTAATAATTTCTTGCAAGGTAACTTATCCTTCTTGTAACTTTACATTTCTCCCCTTTTGCTTGTTATCGGAGTGCAGTAAGTTTATGGCTCTGCGTTACAACAGTCCAAGAGGTTTAAAAAGGACTTTGATTTGCACAACTTTTCTAGGAGGGAGCAGGCAAGCCCAGACTCTGATCCCTGAGTTTCCAAGAGGCCCCTTGAGCCCCTTTTGAAAGTGTGCTAAAGGTGAAGTCAGGTGTGCAGGAAAGGTGAGAACTGTGTGCTTGACTCTTCTTGAAGGAGCTGGAACCACTTAGAGCTGTGGCACTGCTTCTGTGTACCAGTTGTGTAATAAAAGAGTCTGAGGATGGTGAACAGAAGATCACAGAGGAAGAGGGAGGCTAGGACAGAGTTGCAGAGTGGTATCACTTGAGCAAGTGGGAGTCCTAGCAACCCTTGTCACTCTGACTGACACTAGTGTCCTTTTAATGATGACAAAACAATTGAAGGAATGATGGTGTTTTCTGTAGACATGCAGATGCTTTTTAGTGGCTACTGGATAAACAGGAAGATAAGTAATGTGGTGGGCAAGGAGCACTCAGGCACTGGTGGCTGTAGTTCCAGAGATACATGTCTGGGGACCAGGGTGTGGGATATAATAAGCCTCTTTTAAGTACTGCCCAGCTTTGCTCCATGCAGGAAGCTGCAAATCACGTCTTTTTTCTGGTTACTCCACTTTTTCTATAGGGACTGTCTGTGCTCTGCATTAAAAGTTCTGTATTGGAAATAGTGTATAACACAATATCTCCTTTACACCCTTTCATATCTGAGATGCAAAGCAAAGTGTGTGGACTGGGTTTTGTTCAGAAGCACTGCCACAAAGCTGGAATCATTCAGGCAAAAGCAATTAGGTTTGCACCCAGATCACTGAGTATCCTCCTGTTTCCCAAAGAATATTTTATTCTCAGTGAACCCTTCTGAGGGATGAGACTGCAGGTGCAAGGCTGCTTCTCTCTCACTCTCTAACAGGACGTGAGTGGGATGGTGCAAAACAGATGCTGGTTCTTTGGGACGCACACCTGAACGATGATGCAGGTGAGCTGAGCCTGTGCTCAGCTCGGTCCACTTGTGTGTGCTGCTCTGCAAACCAGAGGAAGGTGCATTGATTCGAATATAAAATGTTCTTGTTTTCTATGAATCATGCAGATCCACTTGCAATTTCAAGCCTGTCCAAGTGAGGCTGTAACATCAAGTGGTGGCTTGTGGAACTGGGCCTGGGGAGAGCTGCAGGTTGCTAACAGGTCCCCTGGTTATTAATGGCCACAGCAAGGGCTCGCAGATTCTGGGAATACACTCTGTGTTTGCTTTAGGGGAGACAGCTGACAATGGTGTTTGATACAGCAATATGTCTCCGCCTGACTTTTGATTGACAGTAACACAAACTTGTTCTCCCAGCCATGGCTTCAATCTGGTGACATTTACAGCGGAGCTAACATCTCCGGTCTAAGTTTAGACAGTGATTTTTTTGTTTGTGTGCATGTGTGTGCTTCATAAGATAAAAAAACTGGAGAGGCCTTCCACAAATAAAAATGGAACAGGAATTTCAAACCATGGCTGAACATGAAAGAGGGAGATGTTAAACCTGCATGGATTTTTGTGGTCTAGTTTCTGTAGATCCTTGTTCAAGATATCAGTGTGTTGAAGAGTTACTACCTCCTTTTGACACTTTGGGTTTGCTCTTGTGAAATGTGGTAATTTTTCATAACTGTGGGGCTGTCAGTCTGACTCGGTGCTTTTGGTTTTTTTTTGTGCAAGCTGAACTTAGTATTGGCTGGTAGCCTTAGCCCCACCTGTGCACAGCTAATGACATGTGGGTGTATGTCTGTAAGCCATCTGGAAATAGCTTGTGGTCTTAGCTGACTGCTGAGATTTCATTTCTTGCTGTGCACCCCTGTTACTCTTTCAAAAGCTTCTCCTGTTAACGAATCCCTTTGCAAGAGGAAAGTCCCCCTCCCTCCTACAACAGACTAGACCAAGAGAGCAGAGGTGGTGATATGCTTCTCAGCCTTGCCTTGAAGTCTGAGGACTATCAGGGAAGCCAGTGCCATTTGATCTTCAAGGAAGTGGTACTGAAGTGCAGTAAGAGTGAGAGGAGCAGATCCTTGTCCAGTGATGGCTGACCCAGAGGTGTCCTGAGCTTGTGCAGAACTTTATGCTCTTAAATGGTGCTTTAGTGGCAACACCTTCTGATCATTATTGCTTAGAAGGCTATTTCAGATGAATGACCCAAAGGGAAATGGTTTTGTCTCCCATTACTGACCTTGGTAAGCCTTAATTCTTTCAGAACATGACTTTCTTCTGATGCTGTCTCCTCCAGGGCCTGGCCTGGCAGAGGTCATATAACCCAAATAGAAATATTTGCCTCTTCGACTTGGCCCTGGGGGTTGGATGTTCTATGTCCTCTCCCATATGCATGAGGGACTTGCACCAATGTTCCCCTGGCATTATTGTGAAAAAGGGACTATGAAAGCTGGTGGTATTCAACTGTTTGTGAACATCGCAAGGCAGAAAGTTTGGGTGTCAAGTAGTGTCCAGCGAGGCCACCTGTGTAAACCAGATGAACTGAGAACAACACTAACATCTAGAAAATTTCAGTCATCCTTTATAGAGCAGAAAAGCTCCTGGGTTTGGCTCCTTTTTAGTCTAAAATGAAGGTGCAAATGTGCAGTCAGAGCAGAGGGACTTGGTTGCATCAGCCCCTTCAGAACTGCTCCATCGTTTCAGCAGTCCACATATCTTTCTATCTGCCTTACCTCGCTTCTGAGTTCCTTGTTAGAAACAATTGGCTGCCTATGATGGGTACGAAAAAATGTGCTGGAACAGGCTTTTTACCATTCCTTTTCCTCTCTGTTTCCAGTTCCCTCACTCCCTGCTCTTCAGGTTTGCGAAACTACACTTACGTAAGCAGTGCTAGCAGTGTTATCCACTGTCACTTGATATTTGTTGAGTGAGCTGCATCTTTTGTTTGTAGAAGATTTAGGATTTTCAGTTGCGTGCTTTACAACCCTTCTGCCCTTTCCTAAGCCAGACACATGGTCCAGTTTCATTCTTGTTTGTGTGATAATGCATTAGTACTGCAGCACTTCCAAAGGGTAAAAACCCCAGCGTTGGGATCCTGCTGTAATCAAACAAATCCAGAAGAAGTAAGGCCTTCTGCCCTGAGGTCCCATACAGGGAGCAGTGATGCAAAGCAGACCAGGCTTGCAGCTGTACTAGTGCTGTAACCAGCAATCCTGGTTGCCTGGATTCGGGATTTTCTGGGGCATGATGTACCAGATCCGGATAAGAGGGAGGAGTCAATCTGTCAGTACTCCTGTGAATGAAAGTTGCAGAGGTCTACTGATTAATGAATCTTATTATTTCAGTAGCTAGGTAGGGGATAATACCAAAGTCCCTAGACATTCCATTTGACATCTGTGAAGATATGAGTGGTAGATTGGTACTGCCTTTCTTGGAGGACATAGAATAGAAAACACTTTTTGTTTCCACACTTCATCAGATTAAAGAAATATTTTGAGCCATTTCTACATGCCTAATACTCTCTTTGAAATACTTTACAACAGTTTTAAATTGCCATTCTTGGACTGTTTCATGTACATGTTGTAATGGTGATGAACGTATGGTGCACAGCAGGAATGAAAACAGTCAGAAGATCTTTTTGCAGACCCCCTCCAATCGATTTATAGTAACAAGGTTTCCTCAGTGTGCCTTTTTCTTCCCCTTTGGGAGGGACAGCTCATGTCCACTTGTTCGTAATATATTCAGCGTCTGTCAACACCCTTCCAGTGTGGAGCTGAGCTGAGAGCCATCTTATCTAAGGCTGGTAACTGAGCTCTGAGGCTGCTGGCAAAAATAAAAGCTGCTGAGGTTGAATCAGACCCCATATCTGAGAACTGGAAACCATGGGAAGGACAGAAGTGACTGAGTTGATAACTAGGAGCACTTCATACTCTGCCATGTGTGCTGTTCAAGGATTTAGCAAACAGTACTGCTGCTTTTGCATATGAAGGGGCACTCTGTCCTTAAAAGAAAGAGAACAAAAAAATCAAAAGCACCCTGAGGTGCTTCTCCCACTCTTGTCTTCATAGATACAGAGGCTCAGCAATCCCTGTGGTCTGGTGCACTGTGAGACAGAAGTTCAGTGCAGCACCCTTTGCTGCCCTGTGGTAATGTCAGCTGAGCTGGGCTCTCAGCTGCCCTTTGAATCTTCTCAAGTGACTTTTTCTTATGTGGAAGAAGTCTGCAGAGCTCTCTGTTGAGGAGATAGTTGTGATTCTCTGGGAAGAGGGGGCAGGTGAACTCCTCGTGTCACTGCCTGCTGTGGGAACACATATGTGACTGGTAATGTGGGGGTAGCACCCCCTTTGACACTGCTGGTAAATCCATGCCTGATATAGGCAGGACAGTGAATTGTGGAAGGGCCCTGTTCTCCCCAAATGGTGCAGTCAAGCAATGTGTCATTTGTACTGTATCTGTTATGGTACAGTGGCTTTTCTTGTGCCTTTCACCTTGATTTGTGCTTTTGGGAGAAGACAGTGTAGCTTTCTGGATCTCATCTTTGCAGAGATGAAAACATTTGCTCCCAGGCCAGCCAGGTGGGGCTGGCTCAGTTTTTTCATGGTATCTTCCCTCTAAAGATCTCCAGGTTCAGGGTCCATCTTGCTGGTAGCTAATAGAGCAAACCTGCTTGATGCAGGTGTGTTTACAGTAGTTTTTGTTGGAAGGAGAGGGCTTGTGCTTGCCAACCTGTTCTTTGAAGAAAATCTGGGAACTGGTACTATGACTTGGAAAAAAAAAGCCTGCTAATTTGTGCAGAAAAGTCTTTTCACTCTTGACCACTGAGAGGGTGTTATGGTAGGGTCTTGCATAAAGTTGCAGTTTTAAAAATCCTTACAAGTGTATTTTGGACTTTTCTTAGGAAAGCTAATAAAAATACTACTGTTAGGGGAGCAATTCTGTTGGTGACTTTTCCTTTTGAAAAAAAATTACTATCTGTAACATTTTAGGTGGAATGATGCACTTGTGGTGTAGCTTTTAAATATATCCCAGGGATACTGGGAATATCTGAATTTGGAGTTTTGGAGGTTTTGCATTTGTACTGTGTTTTTTTGTTGTGTTGGGGTTTTTTTGCTTTCTTCTTTAAACTCAGTTGGATCCATTCAAGAGTAATATGAACAATTTTTTTCCCCACTGTAAGTGCCATCTGAAGTAAAAGCAAGGGAGTGCATATAGAGGCGTGCCTGTTTCTTCAAAGATCTTGTTATTTATAGGCATTTTGCCAAAGCTGATGCCACAAAAAATTGACTGAGCCCCTGGGCTTTGTGTGCACTTGAATGTCATCTTTATCTTTTTCCTTAATGAGTCTGTATGAGGCTGAAATTAGCACAGATTAGCTGCACAGTACTTCCTGTGCCTTTTGGTTTAGAATTCTGACTTGCAGAACAAATCCCACTGTTGTGTTCTGCAAAGCCAGGAATGAACCCATCAAACTGAGATTTGGATATTGTAGCCCAGTTCTGTGGGAAGTAGCAGTGAGTCTTGGAATAAAGTAAAGGACTATGAACATTTTTTTAAAGCGTCTCTGGATGGGCTGGATATCTAAACTGTTTGGATGCCAACATGCTGTGAATCCTGTATAAGAGGTATAGAATAATCCATCAATTCCATTTCCTGATAGTATCCTGGTAACTTGGAGCAAGTACCAAAAAGGTCTGGATCAGTAAATGACCTTTGTGCATGAAAGCAAAATAATACCGTTAAAATACCAAATGCTACACTGCTCCTTTAACCCATATTTCTTGGAATAAAGGCCAATTTCAGAAGTCTCTGTGCATTACACATTTTCACAGATCAGATGCCTCTAATGTATGACAATACAGTAGCAGCAGGACGTTACTGGGGTCTTGGAGGTAGTATTTTGCCACTGGAAGCAGGACAGGTAGGTTTTAGGTTTAACCTTGTTTTCCTGCCTACTTGTGTGATGCTTTTGAAATAGAATTGTATATGAGGTACTTGTGTGGTCAAAAATGGCAAGATAAAGAGGATTGAAAGATATTCCCACTATAAGTATGAAGTTTTCAGGGAAAGGCAAGGTAGAACCTGTTGGCTTGTTGCTCTTGGAGTCCTCCAGGCAGTGTTGCCAATTAAAGAAGCAAAGGAGTACTCAATCTTATGCTTAGGATGGAAAAGTATAGTGGAAATCAGTCAGCAGACAGCTATTTCAGAACCACCCTAATTCCTGTCAAAACCCAGTTCTCTAGCAGGTTCTAGCTAAAATGCAAGTTGCAGCTGGGTCTTGATTTTTATTTTTAAATGCATAAGCCTTGGACAGTTGATTCCCAGTGCTCAGACCTGTGGGCAAGTGAGCCCTCAGACTTTCTGTAGGAACTAGTCTAATGTTACAGGCAAAGAGAGGAAAAACTATTAAGACACCTGGAGACTGAAGATTTCGGGGTTCTCAGTGGGTTTTTAACTTACTGTTTTCAATATATGGCTGCTTATATCTCGATCATGAGGATTTGCCTGGTGTACTGCCACCTTTTGGAGGATTTGTCTTTCTGAAACCTGGCTGCAGAAAATAAATAGAAGCACTTTGAAATTTGTTGTTACTATCCTGTGTAATGTGTTGCAATATTGTGGCTTTGCCTTCCATAATAATTTGTATAACGTTTCATGGATTCTTCAGTGTTAATAAATGTTGACAAGCCTTCAATGCAGCTGGTGTAGTCTGTGGAAAGACTAACCAGTTACTACAGGTCTTTGGACTGTTCTGTTAGCAGCCACTTGCAATAGTTCAGGTTGGGTAGGGTCCTGTGGTCTTGGGGAGTTGCACAAAAATAGACATGTGTGAACTTGAGCAGCATGGTCATCTGCGCAGTGACCAACTCTCATGGCACACAGGATTTTGCCTTAAGAAAGGGTAGGAAATGCGAAACCTCAGCTCCTGTCTTTCTTTTGGAGTGCCCTTTACTGTCTGAACAATGTGACTTGGGCTTGCAAAAAGGTGCTGCCTGTCCAGTATGCAACGTGTGGAAAGGCTTCGTAGGCAGAATGTGGTAGGTTTTGTTGGCGAAGGAGAAATCTCCAGCCTAGGTGAGTGTCCAAGAACAGAGCTACTAGGATTGCTCTGCTGACTTGGGAGAGCAGAATGGGACTGGCAAAATTATTTTCTCCATCCTCTGAAATCATAATACTTACCATCTGAATAAGAAAACTTCAAAATTTGGTAGAAAATCCTCTTCTAGCAAGGTGGTAGTCCTCAAAAGACTCCTTCCTCTAAGAAGGAGGGATTTTGCAAAGAAGTTTGTGCCAGCCCAGTATGGAGCTTTTAGCGGGTTCTGTTGTGCCGCTTCTTTTCTTTCCTTTCTGCTTTTTTCCTTTACTTGTTGATAATATGCCATAGTTAGTGTCAGTGTTAGCAGATCCTGGTAGTGAAGGCTTCCCACAGTGAGTGGCATTAAGGCAAGAAATGTCAAAGCCCAGTTTAGACAAGTGATTTGATCACAAGGTGAAATTGAAAGCAAAATGCTTAGTACCTCCCTCAGAGGGAATTGAGTGTTGTCAGAAGGGTGGGAATGGGCTAGGGAGAAACTGCTGTGGGTTCTACTCCAGAAACAAAGGCACTTACGTGGGTTCTCGGGGATGTTGGTCTTGCTGAGACAGAAAATAGGGTCAGCAGGTGATTTTACAGATTGTGAGAGCAGTAGAAAGAGGAAGATGAAACCAGGGTAATGAAAATCCTCCTGCTGTTTTACCTAGTGCAGAAGATTAACTGGAGTTCTGTCCCCATGTCCAAGAGGGCTTTTTATCTTAGGCACAGGATTCTACGTACTGGTATAGTAATTTTGGTTTGTCAGGCAAGACAGTTCTCCAGCAGCACTATGGAGGATGGCTTCTTGAGCTCAAGGTGCAGGAATAGCCTGAGATCCGCTAAACCCATGGAGGTAGTGTGGGACAAATGTACAGAGGCTGGGGTTACAGCTGATTCTTCTCATTGTGTTTACCTCTGGTCTTAGGACATTTAGTAGTGATGTTCTGTGTAACAGTGTACTGTTTGATAACCACTACTGTGAGTGATGTAAATCCCTTCTTTGATAGCCTTTTAACTTGAGAAAAGTGTCCCCAAAGGGAACCAGGCATGGGAGGAAGCCTCTAAAGAAGGAGAGATTTCACAAGCTTGCTCCAATTAGTCTTCATAGTTAATATCATGAAGTAAAGCAAGTACTTTTATAGAACAGAGAATGGAAATAGGAAAGTGATATTCTTCCTGTTATAATATTGGTTAACATGTTTCTACATGTTTTTGAGATGTTTCAGTGCAACATCTTTTATGATGGTGAGCTACTCACAGTAACTTTGATTTATTTGAGGGCTTGGATGAAGCTCTGGTGGAGTTAGGAATAGCATATCCTCACAGGGCCATTGCTACAGGCTTGTGCTCTGTAAATGTGTCAAGGAAGGCTTCTGAGTTTGGTATGAGGATGGTGACTGCTATAGAAGAATCTGCTGCAGCCAAAAAATCTTCTTTTTATCCCTCATAGCAAATGGGGAATCTTCAGCAGTGTATTCCAAGTGAAATGCTGAAATAAAGCTGGCGTTTTGAGCTGTCACACATCGAAAAAACATCCTGTGTGTGCTGTGCTTAGTTCTCCGTCTTGTCTTACACCTGGCATGATCAGAAACAGCAGTATATTTTTAAGATGCTGACTTCAGCTTGGTGAAACTTGTTGCTGTGAAATCTCTCTGAGTCCATTATGGACAAGCAGGTTTTCTAGGAAATAATTCAGAATGAGAAAAGTGGAGCTTCTTTTTTTTTGCCTCTATTGACTACAGTGATAGAAGGATGAAACTTGAAAGGCAACCTGGTATGACTTCATTGAGTCACATTAAACTTGAGAGGTGTGTCCTAAGGTGCAGGTCACCGTGAGGCTGCTATTTGGTGGCCATCAGAGACAGATATTTGAGTTGAGCCCTCAAGACAATGCAGAATGGCTCTGGCTCCTACAGAAATTATGTAGTGTAGTAACATTTATGGATGGTGACGGTGACGTGTTTCTTTCACAATAGGCTATACCTACCGTTACTATCTAGTCACACTTGGATGTGCATTACACTTCTGACTGTAGTATGAAGGAAGGAATGGGATCTTTTTGCAGAGATGAAGCTATCTTCTATAGCTGCAGTCTTAGGGATTTGGGAAGAATAGTTTTGGAAGGAACTTACGGGGTCTGTCCCCTATGTGGAGTGGGATTGGTCTGGCTTAAATCACACTTTTGGTGCATGTCTTAAAGTCTTTCATTAGCAAAGGATCTTCATGCAATCTATCCTAAAGATCTAAATTCTTCACTGTTAGCATAGTTATTGGGGATGTGAACAGAAAATCCTATTTTTAGTTATTTTAGGGTTTTTTTCCTCAGTAAGGCTGGATTTTATGATGTGACTAAGCATGCAAACTCTCACTTTAGGGAGTGGGACACCTGGGAACTCAAGACAGTCACCACATCTCATCTCTTTGTTCTTCTCCTTCCCATTTGCCAGCTGGAGATGCCTGGGATAGATCTGGTGACTCTGTGACATGCTGAACAAACACTCCTCTTTACAGCTGGATAGATGTGACATTGGACATGGCTTTTCCAGGTCATTCAGGAAGTCTCTAACAAAATGCTGTATTGAGTCCTCATTTCTCAACTCTTGGTTCAGTAATGGAGGCAACATCCTGTCTCTGTGGGATCTATTGAACCTTGTAAGCAAGTAAGACGCAAACAAGAACTACTCTGTCTGCTCCAAATACTACATTGCCCTTTCCCATCTTCCAGTGATCTGAGGGTCTTGTTGCTTGCCCAGCCATGGGAATAATTTCCTCAATTTAAAATGAAGCGTTAATGCATTTGAAGTTTCTTCCTCTCCACCCCCATGTTCATTTGTCCTGTTGTTTCAAAGAAAGACTTAATTGTGTCAGGCTTGCATGAGGAAAGCCAGACTGTCCCCAAAACCAGCCTAGAGTCAAGCATGGAGGGCAGGAGGACATGCCCCCTCCCAGGGAGGTTCAGAGGGGGAGCAGAATCCCACTGCTGCTCTTGCTTTTCTCCCCAAATCTGAATGCAAAAGCCATATTATACCATGAACACAAATCTGCTTCACTGAGCAAGTCACATTTCGTCAGGGCACAAAAGAAATGAGGCTTTAAAAAGCTTATGAAACTTCCTTTGTTTTTACCTTATTAAGTTACATGGCTGTGTGCTTTCCCTCTGATTTGGCCACTGTTTTCTTCTCCTCCTCTTCCGAGTATGTCTTCCATGGAATAACAGGCAGTGGCCTGAGATCAAAGATTTGTTTGTTCTGTTTCTAGTTGACCCATTGGCACATGCCAATTTATTGCAATTCAAAATCAGTCACTGTAGTTACTGGCTCTGTGCCCAGCTGGTACTTGGAGATTATCCACTGGAGTTGGCAAATACAACAAAAGTCAGAGGTGTTGCTGATGAGGGGTGGAGAGGTCAGGAGACAGAGTGATTGAGGGGCACTGGGCCCATGTCAGTAAGGTGTAATTGCAGCCCCTTTCTGGTAAGACGCGGACCTGCAGGGCTGAAGCTCTCTGGCTGTGAGCTTAATGACTCTCCCTTCATCAGGGCTGGACCACTCTTAAGTTCAGATGTTTCAGAGGCAGATTTAGCTTTGTTTGGATCCACAGAATAGATGCATTTATTTTTTTCCTTCCTACATATCACTTGTATTCTCTAAACTGGTCTTTGGCCTGGGTGACCCATATGCCATGAAAGGTAGAGGTTTATTAAGTTACTGGCTCACATAATGAGTCTACATGGAGTCTGTTGAGAATATTTGGGGTTTCAGGGCTTTTGTTGTGTTGTGGCATTGATACTTTAGAAGACAGCGAGGGAAGGTGCTGTCTGAGAACTGTGGCATATATTTCTTTATTAGAAAGCATAAATATGAAACTGTTATAGTGGCTTTTTTGAGCAAAGCAGAACTGCAATTTAATTGGTCTCATACTGCTTCTTGATGCTGTCTGCTGCTGCACTGCCAGCAAAGGTTTGTCCTTAGTGGTGGTTGTTGCTCTACATCAGACAGTTTGGTGGTCACAGGACTGATCTCCAGATCTTCATTCCCTTCATGCCCAGAGCTCGAAGCAGAGCACTGGAGACCCTGTGCTAATCAGTGTGGGGGTTTGCCCTTCAGGAATGTTTCCTCCTGTACACACCTGAAAGAAAGAAGGTAAACTGCAGCCAGAAAAGATGCTTCCTTTTGAGTCCTGCAAAGCTGTGGTATTTAGGTAATGCTCAGTCATCTGGTGAATCTTACTGTCTCATCTTTGAGGAGAACCTGCAACTTCGTTGCAAACTTTTTGCAAATTCCAAAGCAACTTTTCCATTTTTTTCTGGGAACAGCTGCTGTTTTTAAAGCCTATTTCATGCCTTTACTTCTCTGACCATTGCTAGCAAAATGCCACGTCTTTGATATGAAGATTTTTGTATTTTCCTTTCACTTCTTCTGTTACCTCACTTCTCGAAGTATAGCAATCCAGACTTACTGCACATAGTTCTGACCACAGCAACAGATTACAAAGACATCAGTGATATGAGAGGAATGTGATAATTTACTTATCTCTTAATAGTATCTTCCCTTCTAGGATCTTGGAGTACTTTTGAAAAAAGCTTCAAAGTCTGAGTCTCTTTGTTGCTTTTATTCAAATCTGGGGAAAACTGAGGCTCCATGGGTGGAATTTGGCTCTCTTTGGAGCTGCTGGTCTGTGCCTGTTGGTCTTAGCTTATGAGAAATGCAGAGCATCTGCAGGTCTAGAATGGTTCGAAGAGACCTGTTGTTGGGCAACACTGGAAATGATGTCTGGTGCCTAAGGCCAAAGGCACTGGCTGGGATGCCAGCCCCATCCTGTCATAGTGAATCCATAGTGAAACAAGATTGAAATCCACAGCAATGCTGAAATCCCCTCTGAAATCCATTCCACAAGGTGTTCTGTGGGATTTGTACAAAGTATGCCCTCCTTCACTGTTGCTTGCACCATCTTGAAATGGTCCCTATCCTTATGCAAGGCTAGGACTTCTCAGGTCAAGGGCAGACCAAGGAGCACAGCCATGGTTGCTGCTTAGTCTTTTAAATGCCAGATCCATGCCCGCTGTCTGGTGTGGTTTGCCTTCAGACAGCAGCTGACAGATCACACCATCTCTGATCTGCTCTGAGATTTGGGAGCTGTGGTGGACTCCTGTCTCCTACCCTGGTAAATCTGCTCCATTAATAGCTATCAAAGAGCCTGAAGTTTCCATCTGAACTTTATCTGGCTTTGCAATGAGCTGGAGGATTAAAAACTGTTGCAGGGGAGGGGAGGGAGCAGCCATGGCTCGCCTGGAATAGCCTGACCTATGACGGCACGTACCAGCCTGGGGAGGGGAGTTGTCCTGTGAGCTCACGGGTTATTAGCAGCGAGCACAGACACGTCTGCAGTCAGCAGCACACCCAGGGCCATCTGCTCCGTCTCTGGCTAGTTCAGGGAGCCCAGAGGGACTTGTTAGTACAACTTGCCAGGACAGCTCTTTGATGGGAGATCTGGGAGTAGGTTTGGGGGGCAGCATTGTGGCACCATCGTTTTATGCTGCTCAGGTGACTTAGGGTTTGACCGCTGGACTGTTTGTGTGGAGCAGATCTAGTTTTGAGGGGAGAGCATTATGAGAAGATAACCCCTGCCCTGCTGCAGCCCATGGCTGTTGTCTCTCTGCTGCATCATAGCAGGTAAAGGGATCAGTGGGCTGTATGGCTTGGGCTCACCTATAGGACCAGTAGGTGTAGGGTGCAAGACTTCATCTACCAGAAGGAGAGTAGCATAGGAAGCAAGAGCAGTGTTTTTTTTATGGAGCTATGGTTTCACTTCTCAAAGCCTCTCTGTTGTAACTGATTTTGTTTTCCTTGCCTTGTTCCTCTGCTGACATCCCCAAGTCCTCTCTTTCACCTACCCCGTGTCACTGTGGAATTATGCACGCTTCCTCCCCCTGCATCCAGAGCCGCTCCTCAGCTGTGCATCGCTGTTGCAGCAGGAGTTTTTTCCTTAGAGATAGGCTGTGAGTTAGAGCCCTTTCCAGTGCCCAGTATTTTGCAGGAATTGTGCAGAGCACCTCAGCACAGTGGAACAAGATGATTCCCAGCTGGCCAGATGACCCCAGATTCAGTGTCCATGTCCGCCAAGGGGCAATGGCATTGCAGACTAAGTCCTTGGTTGTGTGGAAAGCTGTAATGAATGGTCTGTGAGTGCTGCTTCATGTTTTAGATGGGGAAGATGTGAGACTGTTCTAAACCTTTGACCCTGGTGGCATACTCCAAATTCCTCCCAGTTAAAGGGTCTCCTTCCTTCCCCTTCAGGCCTGAAAGCACCATATCTTCTGATTAGCCAGACAGATGCATTGCCCCATAAAAAGCTCCTTTATATCCCCAGTAATTCTATTGATCTGTACATTGAGAACATCATTCTGCTTTGGAATTTACAGCTTGCATACTTCATTGTTAGAGGTGATGGGTGTATTGGTGTGCTGGCTCTTTGAATATCTGGATGGTCACCCAACAGATGGGAAATTCCTTGCTCCATAGATCTGGTAGCTGAACACAGGGTTTTTAAGCAGCATTCTTTCTGGATGAGGTTTCAGATGGGAAAGATGAGGCCGTACTGAATCCTTCTCTCCTGCTGGCATGGCAGAGGAATGTGTAGGCTCAGCAGCAGGGTTGCTGTGGGATGTGCTCCTCTTTGCTGGAGTGAGTGAACACAGGAGACACCAGCGTCTGGAATACAGAACTCTGTCAGTCCAACCAATGTTGCTTCTTCCCTGTCTAGCAAGCTCTTGCATGACAAGGGTTTGAGGGGAAGAAGGGAATTTTCATGCTGTCTATGTCCTGCTGTGCAGACAGGTTTACCAAGCACATTAGGTGCTTGTAGCTGCAGTGTTCATTGCTGTCACTTGACCTGTGGAAAGTTGTGCATATAATTCTGGAAGTTTTTGATTTAGCTCTTGCTTACAAAGACGGCAGTCTTCTGTCTGTCCTTTCCTCTCCTTTTGCTGACATTGGAATACCTCAGCAGTTCCTGGAGGCGACGGAGAAGCTGTTGAACAGAGAGAGAATGAAAAACAGTGATTCCCTCCGAAACATTTAATTCCAGCCTAAATAAGGGGACTTAGGAGCTGGGTGCTGAATGACTGCAGTGATTTATCATGTCTAGCATTAGAGTCAGTTATTGTGGTCAGGCGTGAAAGGGGAATATCTGTTCTTATACTGGGGAGAGGGGAACTGAGATTAGCCAAACAGGTATAACAGGTGTCCTCCACTTCAACAGTATAAAAAGATGAGAGTGGGCCAGTAGGTGCATTGGCCCTTGGACTAGATGATTGTTGTAGGTCCCTTCAAACTTAAAATATTCTATTCTACATTCTGTTGCATAGTCCTTTTGAATTCCATTTTGGGGACCAATCATGGAAGTCTGATACCTGCCCTGCAGGGGAAAAAATTCTCTTTATGTTGCCTGAGAAGATCCATGGGTAGCAAAGGCAGCTGGAGGAAGCTGCTTTGTGCTGCTGTCACGATTACCTGGCAGTTCTACCTCTTGGGCCTTTACCAGCCAGGGCTGCCTTGTGTTTTGAGGTGCTCCCTCAGTACCACTTCTAGCTCACTTCTGGCTCCCCAAAGCCTCGTGGCTGGGCTTTTCTCTGGTTTTACTGGCCCTGCAAGACCAGTTTTGTGTTTTGTTTTTTTTTTTGTTTTGTTTGTTTGTTTGTTTTTTTTTTTTTTTTAATTTTATTTTTTGGCATGGTCATGTTTTATTTTTGATTAACAAAGATGATGTAATTGTCCTTAACCAGTTATAGTTTACATCCCAGTATCCCTGCAGCTGGAGTTGTTTGGGGCGTTACAGGGAGCTGCTGCCCTCCTCCACAGATGGAGGTTGCCCAGCCTTCTTGTGATGGACCTACCTGCCTGCCCAGAACATGAAGTGCTTTTTTGTTCAAAGCCTGGGAGTGTTCCACTTAGCTGCATGAAGAGGGGATTAAGAGAGAAGGGTGATAAGAGAAGTAGTCCGATAAGGACTTTTTTTCAGCCTGTGGGGAGCTGTGTTGTGCAGGGAGGTGGTGAAAGGAGCAAGACTGGCTGCTGACACTCTGATGTGACACTTAGACTGAGTGTCACATAGATTGATAGTGTAAGGTCCCCAGTTGCTCTCAGGAGCCAGCTCCTGCCAAACATGTGGATAGTGAGAAAAGGTCAAAACCAAGATTGGACCTTCACTGCTCCAGCCACCTTCTCTGTCTGAGGAGATCTCTGCGCAGCTTTCTGTGTTTGAGGACAGCCCAGTTGTTCTGGGAGCAAAACCCCACCCTGTCTGGACCAGAGACTGATGTTGAATCAGGATAAGTGTAACTGCACAACACAAGGCATATTAAGGATGTGGTTTGTTTCTTGCTGGTTCAGAGATAACTGGATTGCTGTTGTCTTGTCTGCAAAAAGCATTAGACCAGTGAAGGACAAGCCTCAGTCATGCTCTTCAGTATAGCAGAGTATAAGAGGTTTGAGTTCTTCCTGACTCATCTGTAAATCTGTTTTCAAACTATGACTGTGGGGAAAAATATTCCATAAATTCTTAGTGCAAGAATAAGGAGGGCTTTTAAACTTCCCTTCTTTCAGCCTCAGGAGCAGAAACATGCAATTGTTTCTTTGTCTCTGCTTTGCTGTATTTGCATTTGAAACCTCCTTTCTTCTCTCTTCCTGCAGGTCCTTCAGAAGCTTGGTAAAGCAGACGAAACAAAAGATGAACAGTTTGAACAGTGTGTGCAGAACTTCAACAAACAGCTGGTAAGAGAATTGGTGATATGTAATTGCACCCTGGGTTTCAGTATTAGATTCCAGTCATCTGCTGCAATATGCAATTAAAGTCCATTAAATTAAACAATGACATAAGCCTATTGAAGTGACCCACAACTTGTAGCTGTTCACTTATGAGAAATTACAGAATGACTTCCAGTGGAGTCTGTGAGAGTGTAAGCTGAAAAGTAATGCTTATTCTAGACCGAAGTTCAGAAAAGAAATAGCTCAGTCACACTTCCTTCAGTTAGCAGTCTCTGTCTTGCAATTTTTTCCTGCTCGGTTGGAAGCAACATTGTGTCTCTGAAAGATGGTAGGATGGATAACAAATTAGAAATAAAAAACTAAATGGAACAAGGCAGTTTCAGTTTCCTAAGTGAGGGGCAGAAGAGACAAAGAAAGCGAGTGGTGAAAAGGGAACATCCTTCCATGGATATGACCTAAATCTGACTTCCTCCCCAGACTTGCGCAATCACTGTGTCAAGCCTGAGTCATTAATCTTCCGCATGTCTACCTCATCCCTATAGTTTAGCGCACAGAAATATTTTGACTGTGTAGCAATATTCCCCCACCCTCCTACTTTAACAGCAGTAAGTTTCTATCTTCAACTGGGTGTGTTTGTTTTGGTTTTTATTTATTTGTGATTTAGAGCCTTCAGCCACCCAGAGAAGGGGAAAACATCAGTTACCCTGGGGCGTTTGCACCCTGGTGCTTGTTATTAGGTGAAGTGTTGCTTCTGTTTCATGGCAGGAAATGTGTGCCGCACCATAGCTCAGGTGGCGCTGAAGAAATCTTTTGCCCTCTTTGTGCCCTGACACATTTAGGACCTTTTTGTGGAGCTGATAGTGGCAACTGCATCGTGTCTGTTAAGACTGAGCAGATGTGGTTATGTGTCGCAAAACCAGCTGAGAAGGGATTTGCCACAGCTGAATATAATGAGAATCCTTCAGTCTGACTTTGTTTTATGTGTAACCAGAGCTGACTGCAGATTCCAGGAGACTAATGCTCATTTTCTTGGCGGCGACAGTAGCTGTTGCTCCAGAAGTTCATGCAACATGTCTATAGCATGTCCAGCACTGATATTCTCTTGTACGCAGTGGAATACATTTGGGCTTCTTTCTGACAACATGACATTACCAGGTGTAACTCTCTTTGGTATCATCATTTTTAAGTATCAGTGATTAAAAAGGAAATAACCTTTCTAAAGGAGTACTACCAAAAGCTTAAATCCAAACTTCTAGATGTGACTGTCTAGATTGTTAGGATATCCAGGGCTGAGGAGTTGTTACCATGGTAAGGAAAATAAAATCAGCTGTATGTGCATATATACACAGCTGTTTTTATGTGTATGAGATGTGTGTAGTATCTGTAAGATTTCTATGGCCTTTCATTAAAAAGTATGCACCAGTGGGAAATGTAAATCTGGGGGAAAGCCAGTCTTTTGCTGCAGGCTGGTGTAAGAACAGCTCTATTCTCCTGTGGAACTGGCTGGGGTGGGACCAGGCAGTGGCCTGGTTCACTGCTTGATTAGAGGCTCCTCTGACTCTAATGGCTGTGTTGGGCCACTTTGACATGTGTTCCCATGGGCTGTCAATGAATGGAGAGCAGGTCTCAAAATCACATATTTGTTTTCAACCAAGGCATCTTTTGGTTCTCTTAAATAGTAGCTGGGTGGATATAAGGAAGAGCATTGCACTTCCCAGCTCTCTGTCCATCAGGTTCATACAAGTGTACCACTGAGGTCTCTGAATGGTAGGAACTTTTTAGTTCAGACAGATGGATTTGCTTTGTGACAAATGAGCTGGATGTAACTATGCAGCTGCAGGGCTTACCTGTGTCTCTTGAAGGCTTGACAAGCAGCAGAACAGCCTCTCATATTACTCCCTCATGGCAGATTATCTTTGGCAATTAACCACCACAGAAATCCATTTGAAGGCTCCCCCCTCCTTCCCTTTCCCAGTGTCACTTGTGTCCAGGCATGGACACAAAGATCTGTCCTGGATATTGTCCTCGCAGACCTGGGAACAAGAGACCCGCTGTGAAGGTGCAGCACAGCACCTGCCTGAGGTGTGCCAAACTTTGGCTTCTCTTGCCCTGCATTGAAATACTCACTGGAGAGACAGAGTGCGAGCCTGGTGGCAGCCCTTACACCTGGCACCGTGGTGTGTTTCTGCCTGGTGGCACAGCTGGGTTTTGATACCCTTCGTGAGCTGTCACTGTGTTGAAGTTCTGGTTGGTTTACAGTGTTTCACACCAAATACATGAGAGGCAAGCTGCTGCTGGCACAGGCTGCATCCATCTCTGCCTGTGCCACACTGTGTTCGGCACAGCCTCAGTCTGCAGGGCAGGCAGTGTGGACTGAATCTTCACTCTTGCAGCGTAGGTTCCCATTAACAGCCTGTAGCTCAGAGAGAGGTTTTCTGTCCAGACAAGAACCCTTCTTGCCCAGCAGTTTCCATTTCATCCCTGTGTGGCAAAACAAGCTTAACAGACTGGCTGGTACACCAGGATGGAGCTTCATACCAGTTGTTCATACTTCATGTCTTAACAGTTCTAAAGTTGTGCTGAGTGGGGTTTTATTTGGAGCTCATTCTCCTCTCTGTAATGACACAGTCTGCTCTTCCAGCCCTACATTAATGTAATCTGGAGCAGAACATTACCTCTTGCCCCTCTCAGGTGTTGAACATCCCTCCTGATGATGATAAAAATCCTTCACACAGCAACTGCAAGATTGGAGAGGTTATGTAAAGGGGTTGCAGTCTAATAATATTAGGATGAAATTTCTTTTGAAGGTTGAGGGGGGGAAAGGGTTTCAGGAAAACTGTCTACTACCAAGAAATAGCTCTATGGAAAACCACATACTTCTCTAGGGCTTGGTGAGAGATGTTGTAAATAACAACCCCACAATAAAACAAGAAGAGAGGAAAAGATACCAAACTACTCTTGTGTTTTTCTTTCATAGAACTGTAAGTACTAAGTAGTTCAGTAAGTCTTTGAAGAGAGAGTGGTTTTCCAGCCTCCCAGGCATAGCACTTCTATTTTTAAATATCTGTCTTTCTGTACATACTGTCCTTCATATTATACCTGCTTGTGTTATAGGCTCATAGGGTTGAATTACAGTGATTATAAGTATGGCAGTATCTGCTGAAACAAGATGACACTTGTGTGTTTGAACAGCTGCAGACTGAGCCACACTTCTGTACCATTCTTCTGCACACCCTTAAACTCTTTGATAATGGGATAATTTTTCTGATTCCAGTTTGATTATTTTCCCTACTTTTTTTTTCCTTTCAGTTTAAGAGTCACCTCTTAATTGTGCACTTTAGAGTGTAGAAAGTTTCTGTTCTGTACAGTATTTGACAATGTCTAACTGTATTGTGAGAGGTATTGTGGAGAGAGAATTGGAACAGGCTCCCCAGAGAAGCCATCCCTGGAAGTAGAAAGCAAGTAGACATGGCACTGGTTTAGTGGACAAGGTGGTATTTGGTCAAAGTTTGGACTTGATGATCTCAGAGGTCTTTCCCAGCCTTAATGATTCTGTGGTTTATGCAGAATTGTGGCAGTAGTTGACAGCTCACTATAGACTTCTTGAAGAAGCAGGTACTGCATCCATGGAGAGAAAGCAGTGATCTTAAAGTTTACTGAAAGTTTTTTGTGGGAAAGCATTAATACTTAAAGTAATAAAAAGAAGCCTTTGTAGCAAGGGAGCTGCTTTACTGGTGGACAAGAAATAAATCAATGGAAATGCCAAAGAGGAAAGTGGACAGGAACCACAGGTGCCCAGGGGAGCTGGGAAAACAGGATTCAGGGCAAAACTCTGAACGTGGGTCTCCCTTTGGAAGTCTTTCTGCTTGAGGATCTAACAGGCCGTAAAGTCTGCTAACTCTTCCTGGCGGGCTTGGTACTT
This sequence comes from Grallaria varia, assembly GCA_013396735.1. NCBI lineage: Eukaryota > Metazoa > Chordata > Aves > Passeriformes > Formicariidae > Grallaria > Grallaria varia. The sequence goes on along the minus strand of VWZG01000620.1, from coordinate 1,471,496 downwards.
TAAAGAGACCCAGGTAACCCACAGTTACAGAGGTCAGCTGTAACTCTGATTTAAAAATCAGCAAGAGGTGACCATGAAAGACCATTCCAGTTGCAGAATGCAGCACCACATACTGACTGACTGTACATTGTGGCAAGATGAGTGGTGTTGAGGGTGCCTGGAGAACACAGAAGGCTACTGGTGCATTGCTGCAATTGCATACTCCAATTTTCAGACCCTGACTTGTAGGTTTTCCAGATGAATCTGTCTTAAAAATCTTGATTTGACATTCAGTTATTATGCTGGTTTTCCACTCAGAGGATATTTTTGTCTCTGTGGCTTTGGAACTGGGTATCAAGACTTGAAGAGTTATGACTTTGGCTTCTGTCATTTGCTGCTGTGGCAGGCCTTGGGCAAGTATGGACACAATTTTAGAGGTGGCTTCTGTTTTCAGATGCTGTAATTTTGAATGTTACAGCTCTAGACATTGCAGTGCCCTCGTGTGTAGTGGGTAGGTTCTGCAGAGGACTCTGCCTGCTGATTAGTTTCTGGTAGCCTCAAATTTGTGTGTTCAAATGTAATCATTCTTAAGAATGATCCAGCTGCAGGATGATAAATGTATCCGTTGGAGGGACTTCGCGTATTTTCTTCTGTGCCATTTTTTCTTGTGTTCTGACATATCATCTTGCCAGTTCCTGTCTGTGTTTTCTAGCATGAACCAGTTCTAGGTAGACAGTACTCTTTTCCTCAAGACTTTCTTGTTTCCTCCGTTGGGAACAAGCAAACACATAATACAGCTTAATTAAACTGCTGCTTGTCAGCTTGGCCTCCCTGATGGCCCTCTATGTGTGCACTCTTTGATTACTCTGGTACCTCTTGTTGGTGGTTTCTGGTTGCATTACTGGGTAAGTCTTGATGTCCCCAGGTTTCCACATTCACCTTAAGTCAGCAAACAGCTCAACATTTATTTGCTCTGTGTTTTAAGAACTTCTAGGACTTTTTTGCAGCAGATGTGGTCATAATTCCTCTCCGCTTGTAGTCTCTATATGTCAGTTCCCAGTGCTTCTCCAGACTAGGAGACTTTATTTATAAAGCTGGCCAGCTCTTTCCCATCCCTCATTGCCTTTGTTGATGGCAGTAGGAACAGAACAAATGTGAACTTATCCAGAACTTTCGAGGCATGGATAACAAGTTGGACCATGCTATTGGAAGCAGATGGATTTCTCCACAAAGCTCTGCTATCACTGCCACTTCAACAGCTGGGCAGATTTAGTCTGTTAGGGAGTACAGCTGCACTACGAGCACAAAGGATCACAGCATGAGCTCAGTTGGGACAAGAGGTGCCTGAATGGTGGGGAGGGCTGATGGGAAACATCTGTTCTTGGAGATGGTAGCTCTGAGGCAGCTGTTGGAGATGTCCTGTGAGCTCCTCCTCTCTGGAGTTTTGTCAGCTGTCAAAATATATTGTGCTGGGGGGGCACCCCAATGGGACATGAACTGGAAAAGAGGAGAAAAGACAGCAGGCTGTGAAGTGTGGTGGTCCCTTTTCTGCATTCTTGTTTTTACAGATAATTTGGGGGATAGTTAGGATCCAGTGAGATCCCCCAGGTTAAGAGAAACCCTTTTATAACAGAGGTCTGTGTCTGTCAAACACTTCTTCTGTACTTCTCAAACCTTGTTTTTCTCTTAATTTCTGTTCCTATAATGCCACTGTCTGGATTTGGGAGTATTTCCCTATGTGCTTTGCACCACTGTCAATGATATATGGCAAGGTAGAGGGGAGGTGAACCTGACTATGCTTATTCTTGTACAGGCCAGCAGTTGTATAAGGACTTAATGTATGTGTGCATGCCTGAACCAACATGCTGTAAAAACCTCTGTGATCCTTTCTAATCTAATCTGTACTACACTCAACTGTCATCTGAAAGCTCAAACTGTTAAAACTCAGTCTAGCTTCTGGTTTTAATCCTTTGCTTTCTAGTGAGTGAAGTCTGCTGCTGGCAGGCCACCTCCACAGTAAAGCTAAAGATGATTAACTCTGTATTTGCAAGTCCTGCTGCACAGAACAGTTTAGACACAGTGATGGGCAAGTCACAGGTCCCTTGCACCCACTTTGCGCAGGGGTTTTGTTTTCAGCGTGGCAGGAAAAAGTGGTGAGCTAAACTGCTCCAAAAGCAATACAAAATAAATCAACTGCCTCTCTCTTCTGTATCCTACAGACTCCCTTCAGTTCCATTCGTTGCATGGACCCACTAACCCTTGGTGTGTAAATTAATGTTGTCTCCAGGACCCTCTCTGCTTTTCTTTAGGAAACCAAGACACTAAAGTTGGTTCTGCTGGGAAGAGTAAATCACAGATTTACCCACATCAGGTTACTCAGTACCTTGGTGGTGTTTCCAAATATGCCTGCAGGTCACTGTCTGTGGGCTTGCCAAGTCAGAAGGCTGTGTGGTCTTCCTGTTAACATTTGTGTTTCATATGATCATAGGACGGGTGTGTCTGCAAGACCAGTTTAATTAGAAACACTTGACTCCATCTCTTTCTTACACCCTCTTTATATGAGAGAATAACTGATGATCTTCTCCTTACCTTCACAGTCCGAAGGCACAAGGCTGCAGAAAGACCTCCGAACTTACTTGGCCTCCGTAAAAGGTAAGGTCTGCATAAGCAGAGAATTGTTTCCCCTCCAGTGCTTACCTGCACAGTGAGGTTTCTGCAGCCATCCCCTTCCTGGTGTTTCCTCAGGTGTGACTTTTCTGGGGTTGGATCTTTCATAATCCTTCATGACCAGCTGCTGTCTTAGCAGATAGACCTTCAAATGTTTTTCTAGGGAAGGATGAAGGCAAAGTGTGTGATGCAACTGCATCCTTTATTCCTTTCTCCGTCTGGTTACCTTTCATCTCTGTGTTATCAAAGGTCAGACATTTAGTAAGGAAGAGCTTAGCATCTGTTATAATCTTCCTGTGTCTCCGTTCCTCAGGATGAGGGTTAAACTGTGAGGAACATGTTCTTTTCTTCTTTTTCTGAACAGTTCCCTCTTCTTTCCTAGCTATGCACGAGGCCTCCAAGAAGCTGACAGAGTGCTTGCAGGAAGTTTATGAACCAGATTGGCCTGGGAGAGATGACACAAATAAAATAGCAGAGGTAAGACTTTGTCCAGGATATGGGGATGTCCAGGCTTGCTCTGTCAGCAGAGATGAGTGTTGGAAGCTCTCTCTGTGTATCACATTTCTTCAGGCATATGACTGTGCAGAAGAATTGGAGACAAACTCAGCATTGGGAAGAAAGGAAGTCTGAAAGGATGTGGCCTGTATTTTTGTCTGCATAGGACACTGTCCCCAGATGCTTTTATGCTACACAGAGCTAAATGCTTATGCCCACAAGCAGTTTGTTCCCCAAAAAGTGGCTAAAGAGGGACCGAGGATGCCAAAAGAGTCAATAGGGTTAACTGGATGTATTGCTTATGCTCTGTGCAAGAGAAAGGGGAAGATAAATATATGGCCAAAGCATGGTCAGAGTAGCCATTGTGTAGCTGCAACAACCTCTCACTCATGGCAGTATCATCAGCTGCTTTATTTCGGTTGCTCCCTTGTTTGGGTGAGCCACGGGTCACCCCAGCCTGCTGTTCTTCTCATCCCTTGGTGAGATGTTGCCCATCCAACTTGCCCAGGTGTTTTCTGTGGAGCTTAGGGCATGGCCTGACATTTGACATCTTGGGTCCCCCTTGACATGTGCATGTGGTGGGTCCAACTGGAGGCAGGCACACTCTGCTCCTGCTCAGCTGTTCTGCTGAGCAGCAGCTGTGGCAGTTCAGCTCTGTGGATCCATTTGCCATGAGACTGCAGGACTGGGCTTATCTGCAGCTGTCTATTGCATTGGAGCAGTGGGGAAGGAATAGAGAAGAGAGCAGGAGAAGGATTCTTTCCCTCCTCTTCTTTCTCCTGCAGAAAATCTCATCTGAAGTAACATCTGCTTCTTGCCCAGGAAATAATGACTTCAAAGCAGATAAATCAAACAAAACCTGAACATTTCCAGGTCAATTCTTGCTTTAACATGGAAACTTTGCATTAGGAAGTGCTGTTGCAGTAAATAATGGAGTTGTATTTCAGCTGGTTTGGCTTCACGTTCTCTGTTGGCCTTGTTTCTTCCTGAGCTGTTGTGGGGGCTCCTGGGAGACTGACCTTTCAGAAAATTTGAGCCAGAGAGGTCAAAGGGAGCATGAGTTCTGAGAACTCACTGTAGTTTCTCTTTGGGTCTGCAGGAATATTTCCAACTCTCCACCGCCTCCTCTAATGGCTTTTTTATATTCCTCTTGTGAAAAGACAGGTGAGAGACAAGTGTTGTTCCTGCCAAATAAAAACCATAAAGTGGTAATTTTCCCTGAATGTTTTAGCCAAAACCCTTTGTTCGAGTGGAAAACAGAAGAGAGGGGCAATTTTCATGTAATTCAAAGTGTTGATAGGAAATTATTGTGCCTGAGACCACATCAAGGGTAAAGTGTGGACAATTCAGGGTGCAAGTCTTGGCTGTGACCGCCACTGGGCTGTGGAGGTGGTGTGAGGGCTGAAGGCTGCTAGAATAGCTTTCTGTTATTGTTCATGATCCTCCAGAAAGCTGTATTGTGATGAAAAGCAGAAAGTGATGCCTCATGATGTCAGGTGTCCTGTTTTTGTGGCCACAGGAAGAAGGAGGTAAAGCCAGCCTGACATTCATCTTCCCTTCCATTGTAAGGACTTGATCTAACATTGCAGGGGGAAAGACATACCTTCAAAGGCACTTTGTCCTTGGAGAGGTCACCTGAATTAGCAGCATCAGACTTTCTACTTTTCTGCCAAGGTCTCTGTTTTCAACTAACTTCTCTGCTCCTTAGTTTTCCAAAGAAATTGGTATTTTTTAAGAGTCCTGCGGACTGAGATTGTTAACTGTAGCACTCATGGAGGAAAAATAGAAATGTGAAACCCTGTGTTCTTAATAGCTGGGTCATTAATTTTGTTTTTCAGAACAACGATCTCCTATGGACGGATTTCCATCAGAAGCTGGTGGATCAAGCACTTCTGACCATGGATACGTACCTTGGCCAATTTCCAGATATTAAAGTAAGATTCTTTTTAAACCTTTTGATCTAGAGAGTCACAGCAGCTAAAAGCTCAGAAGATCAATTTCTTACGTCCCCATCTTCTTTAGGAGGATGTGTGTGCTGTGCTGCTTCAAGGTCTTTGAGAGCTGCCAAGGTCTTTGCAGCCCTGGGTTATATGAAATTGTTTTGTTCTAGTTTTGGGCTTAAAATGAGAGTGAAGAATTCAGAGGAAAGATGCTGAAGAGAAAATATAAGTGTGAAACAGGAGGACCCATGAAATTCCGTATTGCATCAGAGTGCAGGGGGGACAGTGTCAGCAATAGCTCAGAAGTTCAGTCTCTCTTTTTAGTCCTTTTGTCTTTAAACTTCCTTGTAAGCACACAACATTGAGGAAGCAGTTAGTGGCAAACATACTTTACAAGTAGAGGCTGGTTTGTGTGAGTCCTTGAAGTCCTGCTATGTGTATAACCAGCTTTTTTTCAGGGAAAGGGGAATGCTGGGTAATTTTTTGGGAGAGGTCGTATCCAAGGACCTGAGTTTGAATGAAGTCCTGTGACCTTCCCTTCCTCCACAGTTATTTCCACTCCATTCGTTTCGAGGTTATGCAGGAAACGTCTTCACCATATGGAAGCACTAGTAATGATACTACCATATGGAAATATCAGCTTGGCTACTTTCCAGTGAAAACAACCCTTTCCCCACCACATGTCTCTTAAAACATTTTTCAATATTTGTTGCTTCAGGAGGATCATGCTGTGTCAAAGTGAGGCAGGTCACAGGCTCATGAAATGATCCCTGTACAGCAATATCCTTGTCTCCTGGGGCTCCTTGTTTTTACTTCATTTTTCCAGCTTCTTCTGCCCCTGGAAGTCTGAAGTGGGGAAGGGTGAAGAGGCTTGCTGCTGCTTTCCACCCACTGCAGGCTGCAGAGCAGTTCACTCTGTGTAGGGTGATGCCATGTGCCTCAGTTAGCACTGCAGAGCCTTGTGTGCTGCTTCCAAAGCAGGAGGGTTTATTTTGGGCTTGCTGTAGACTCAGACTTCACACTATTTTGTTCTAAATCATATTTTACCAGCCTTGTCTGCTGTGCATTGGATCACCTCAGAATGTCACTTTTTTCCATATTGAGTATCTTCAGGATTTCTTAAATCTAATGGGGTCCTGCTGAAGTTTTACAGTAGGATTTTAAAAAGGAGCACAAGACTGGGAACATCCGAATTCCACCAAAACTCAAGGTGTTAGGTACTGAGTTCCCATAGATACTTTCTGACTTCTGAAAGGGCCACTAAGGTGTTCCTTGTTTCTCGGACTTCAAATGATGGTCTAGAAAAGGGGAGCTTCATAGTATTGCATAAAAGCAACTTTATGCACAATTCAAGTAATGTTTTAAAGAGAGTGCTACTCACCTATGCTTCCCTTCCTAAAACGAGTGAGAAGTTGGTTTTATGTTGATTCTTACAATAAGTTATGGATGTATTTCACACGGATTGGCTATTTCTTTAAAATGGACTTTCAGTGGTATGAATTTAAAAAGGTCACTCTGTTTTTATTGATAATTCAGCTGGGTGCAATGACCCTCCTTACCCCAGAGCAGTGAAAAGTGCTCAGATCAAATATATTTTCCTCAACTGGTAGAAACTCCTAGAAATGCAGTGCTTGAATGTTGCTACACTTGTACAGAAGTGTAGTTTGGCTTCACAGAAGGAATTAGAGTTCTTGAGATAGGCAGGCAAAAAGTCCTCAGTTTTATTTAATTTACGGAATATTTCAGTTGCTTTTTATTGTTGTTGTAATAGTTTTCTGGTGTTTGTTTCCACAAAATAAAATTTTCTGCTTTTCCTGGAATTCTGGCATTACTGTGATAACAAAAGATTTATGGAGAGAAGAGGATTTTATTTTGGTTGTGTGAAGGCCTGTTTTTTATTAATTTAAAATGTGTGATGAGTTAGATCATGCATGAATTATTTTTTGTTAAATTCCAACTTATTCTGAATTCATCTTCACTTGAGGGGCTGGAAAAATTCCCTTGAATTTTTTGGACTTACAAAGGGATCCACAGCAGGAATGTGAAAACATAGCATTCCTTTAGTAAGGAATTGTTGTATGTTAAAGAGAATAACATGTCCAATGTTGGTCACCCCTGAACAAAGCCTGTCTATTTTCTCTAACTTAACAAAAGGGAATGCAACACGTACTTTATCCTTGTTTTTGGCAGGTCACTGTCTGTACTTCTTCGATTATGACTCTTGCATAGTCTTTAATATTTCTGAGTGAGTTTTGGGTTGATTTTGCAGAATATGCAATAAGAATATAGGTCTCTGCAGTGAGTCCATAGAAGATAAACTATAACCCAAGTTCCAAATAGCTGTGGAATTGGCAATCTTCTGTCCTGCACTGAAACTGGCACCCTACTAGGTTTAAAACCAAGTATCAGTAAAGGAGTGTGTGGAAGGGAAAAGTTTTGTGATCTGGCTTTGTTTCTTTTTTCCTTTTTTCCTTTTTTTTTTTTTTTTTTGAAGGAGGCTGAAATTAAGATGGATTTGTTGCAAAGCAGTAAATTCTATTGGAGTTCAGCTATGACATTCAGCTAGTGGTGGGTACCTGCAGCTCTCCTAGGGCCATACAAAGAAGCCCTGTAGTCTTCCAGGACTGGGCTAAATCCCATTACTGCTGTCACCTGCAATGGTGTTGTCAGTGGTTACTGCACGAGGGCTCATGCACTGTGTTATCTGCACCCTGCAGCATTTCCATGTACTCTGCTGGAAGCATGAGGGAGCTGCAAAAACAGGGAGGAGTGACCTTGTTTGAGAGATGGGTGACGTTGAATCAAACTCCCTGGTGGGGTAGCAGGAAAACCTGGAAGTGGCTGTTTGCTGTGTCAGAGGTGGGGAAAACTCCAGCTATCTCTACCAGTCTGACCTGGGGGAAAATCGTAGCTCTTAAATCCCAGATTGGTCCGTGTGTTTCATCTGGTGCATTTGTAAGATGCATTAACTTGCTTCTCAGATTGTCATGCTGCTGGAAGCCCCCTGCAATACCCTGTCTTCTGTCTGGCAACTTGATGTCTGGGAGGTGCCTTCAAGTGACCTCAGCTGTGGAGTGGCTCAGCTTCTTCGTGATTCCTCTCAGATTGAGCTGAGCATTTAGAAATCATTTTGGGTGTGCGTGTGGCTGAGATCCTGCAGATCCGCTGTGACTCACACAGAGCTGCACCAGTGTTTGCTGGAAGTGCATAGGAGCATGTGTGGGAGATGTGCGAGCTGGTCCCAGCTGGTCTGGCAGAGAGATCAGCCCTGAGTGCAGCTTGCAGCTTATCTGCAGGAGCCTGGGGAGACGAAACCTTATCTTCCTGCCAAGTGCAGTAGAGGGGGGGGATTTGGCTTTTACAACTAAATCCTGATGCTGATTCCACATTCTGCACTTTGTGTCCTTGGGTGCTGTGGTTAATTAGAAGCACTCCTGGCTCCTTGCCATGCCTTTTCACTCTGTCTATCTCTAGATTGCTGATCACAGATGCTCGACCAGACTCTCTGAGCTGGGGGGTGCTGGGATCAGGCTGGGAAGACCTGTGCTCCAACCCAGATAGTCTGGAGTGTTTGCAAACCGGGGCAAGGGTCTGAGGGGATGGATAATTCCTAAAACTCTGGCCCAGTGCACCAGAGCCTCAACAAAGTGCAACTCTGCTGGGAGAGAGAGCCTGAATTAGGTTCCTCAGGTGAAGAAGGGTAAGAGAGGCTCAGGCCACAGGACTGCCTGTCTGTGCTGGATTCCCAGGCATGGATTTGTCAGGACTCCATTTCTGAATCTGAACCTGGTACACAGTTGGCTCTCTTCTTGTGTTTGTTATGGCTTTGGTGTATCTTGCCTGTTGGTGACACGGTGCTGCAGGTTTTCCCTCACACTTCCCTTGCTAAGTAGTGATTGACAGCAGACCACTGCCTGTGGCTTCTCTTACAGAGTCCAAAGTGCTGTCCTAGGCATATTCTGAGCATGTGGACAAGTGCTTTTGCTGTGCTTGCAACAGAAATGCCTTCTTTTGTTGAACTTAATCTTTTAAGCTTCCACACAAACTGGTTAGAGGCAGGCTGCAGCCCCCAGGAAACCCTGAAAAGGATGAAGCAGTGCCTATAGGATGCAGGCACCTGGTGGGGCTTAGGAAGCAGTGGAGCTACAGGTCTGGAAACATTAGTGTCACCCAGAGGGTGGGGCCTGTTGGCTGGATCCCTTTGCCTTCCCTGGCTGTGTGTCCTGAGGAGGTCCCTCTAGAATGGTGGTTGTCACAGGTGGCTCTCAGGGCCACTTATCTGGGCAGCCTGGGTGGAGGATCCAGTGAGTGTCCTTGTATGGGCAGAGCATGGGGTGCTCTGAAAGTTGGGTGAAGAGGAGCGTTTTTTTCGTGGGAGGTTTTGCAGTTTTTGCTGCTGGGGAAGATTGGCATGACTCTTTTTCTCATTTTTCTTAGTCTCGTATAGCGAAACGAGGAAGGAAGCTTGTGGATTACGACAGTGCCAGACACCACTTTGAAGCCCTGCAGACTGCAAAGAAGAAGGATGAAACCAAAATCGCAAAGGTAAAGCAAACAGGAGGATATGCAGCCATCCTTTCATTTTGCATTTGCCTATTGAGCAGCTTTTAAGTGCACCTGTACCTCTTAACTGTGTTTTCGTAGAATCAATTATACTGGAAAGGACCTTTAAGATCATTGTGGTGTTGTGAACTGGTGAGGTTTTGCTTGGTATTTCGTTCTCATTTGTTTACTTCTCCTAGAAGGCAGGATAACCTGTGTAGGGTTGGTTTAGACCCACCATCATCGGTCTGCATCTCTTGGTGACTAAATGCTTAGGCATGTGTTTACTCGCATGCTACAGGACCAGTAACCTCTGGCAGAAAAGCCAGTGTGCCTCTTGGAGAAGCAAAACCTTGCAATGCCCCAGAAAAATGTTCCAGTTTGGCTACTTCTTGGGACTTTGTCTCCCCATCTTAGAGTAGTGGTAGAAGTAAGTGCCTTGAGTGTTTTCTTGAAGTTGGTTGTATTTGTGAAGTCCTCTGATATCCTAGGACAGAGACCTTTAGGAGTGAGAGTTACAAGTTCATCGATGGAAATGCACTCTGTGCACACTTGGTGAATGTGTTCTGTTGTCTGTTGGTCACAATTGCTGGATAACAAATGTGACCGACAGCAGAAGAACAAGAATTTTCTCTTGTCAGGTTTCTTTCATGCCTATGAATAGCTTGATTCAGGGTTTACTGCAAAGCATGCCCAGCACTCAAGTGGAAGATTTTATTTTAAATGAAATTTATTTTAATTAAAAAGAAAGGTTACATTTTTTTTATTGTGACTGAAGAAAGATGGAAGTGCTAACTTTTTTCTAGAGTAGGCACGTGGTTTGAATACTGCCCAGAAAATGAGCTATGGATTACTTCTATACCCTAAGTGTATTTGAACCCATGTGCTTCACTCCACGGGACAGTTCTTGACACAATAGAATAGTCCAGGGCTGAGGAGACATCTTTAATTCTCTTTGACCTGGGCCATGGCACATTGGGACACTTCAGGGTAGAAGCAGTGCAGGAAAGAGGGAGTATGGATTTTTATCGTTTAACCAGGCTGAGAGTTGTCATCCTTTGTTTAGGGTTATTTCTGTTAGGAGAGAATGTGGGCTATGTGAGAGATCCTAATGTTTCTCCTGCATGCAAGAAGTTAAGATGCATCTCTCCCCTGAGTGAGAAATGTGCATTTAATGTCCACAATACCTTTGTTGTTAAACTGCGGTTCATCAGTCATCTACACACCCAGTGCATGCACTGTGACTAACCTTGACAGACAAAGGGAAGAGAGATTGATGGCCCAAATGTCATTGTGTCATTTGTGTGGCAGAGCAAGTCTTGGCTCTGTGTGCAAGGTATGAGGCCCAGCTGGTTGTGCCTCCAGTTCAAAGCAGTAATTCACTGTGTTTGTGGGTAAGAGCAGAATTTCCCTGAGGTGTGTTATTTTTATTGGTGCATGCCTGTGGGATCTGCTGCAGTGGAAGTGGTTTTTGTAGGAATTGATCCACTCAGATTCGTACCTGGTGTGCTGCACCAGAGGCTGGCTGCCTTCATAATTGCTGCACTCACTGTTGCCCCAATTGCTCACCTAAGATGATATATCAAGTATGAAAAAACGCGCAGTTTGAAGAGTGAAGTGTATTTAGTGTATTTAGGAGCTGGTGCTCTGTTCCTGATTTATCCTGTGCAAGAGTCTCTTGGTAGTGGATTGGACTCCTCTCTTGAGCCAAAATACGCACTGGGTCAGATCTTTTCACTTTCTGTGCTTTCTAAGCTCATGCACAGGATAATGTGACACATTGCACTGTCCTGATCCTGCAGAGATGGGAGCACTAAGTCCCTGAAAGGATGGTCTTCCCAAGTGGGCAGTTTTCACAGTCCAGCCTGTGGTCTGACATTGGCAGTCACGCAGCTCTGCAGGACTGTGAGCAGCAGCTGAGGCTCAGTGTGCACTCAGCTGGTGTAGGTAGTTCACCTCTTTATTCCTGTGCCTGCAATTTTGCTTGTGTGACCTTTCAAGTATGGTTGTTCCAGTGTAGGTTACTTTGGAATATGATGACAGGCCCCTAGGAAAGAGAAATCCTGTTTCTGACGCAGCATACAAATGGGAACTGACTTGATTGAGGTTTCATGGTATGGTAACAGAAATAGCAATGGGAATACTTTTTGGCACTAAATGGTCTCTTTTTTTTTTTGTCTCTAATTTACGTTCTTTTCCCACCCAGGGCTCCCGCCACTTACTGCTAAACTTACATCCTGCCATTAAAATAAAGCTCTGTGGACTTTCAGCTGTCGCATGCAAATAATTATGACGATTAATTAATCCTGACCTCTCTTTAAGGAGCTCCAACTTCACAGCCATGCCTTGGACTAGGGTTGTGTGCTAGTTCACTAACAACTGTATTTGTTGCTCTTACAGCTGCCTGGCTGGTCTGCAGTATCCAGCCCACACGGGAGCATTAATTACTGCTAAACTTGGCATGCTTCAAAGGATTCATGACTGATCGGTCCCAGGATGTTTGTTTTTTTCTCTCACTTTGGTGATACTGGTTTGGCCCAGCCTCTAAATACACTCTCTGTTGTGATTTTAATTTTTTTATCCTAAAAGATATATGTTTGTGTCTCTCTTGTTCTCTGTTTATTTTTTCTTTTTTCACTCAAACATGCTCCCTCCCCACCAGCCTGTTTCGCTGCTTGAGAAAGCTGCGCCTCAGTGGTGTCAAGGGAAGCTACAAGCTCACCTCGTTGCACAAACTAATCTGCTCCGAAATCAGGTGACTGCTGATCTACCTGGCTCTAACCCTGCATGCGCTATTTTGGGCTCTAGACTGTACCATGCAAGTAATCTCTAGGCAACGTTCACTCTAATCTTCTCTGTTACATGTGTCCTTGCTTCTCCTGAGCCACATGGACACATGGAAGTTGCTGACCACTGAATGAATCTGTGCCTGTGAATCTGATTGATTTCTGGTCAGGTGTGTTAATACTGGACTACTGCTTTCTCCCCCTGAAGTGTAATGTGAGAGAAGAAAGACTATGGAATAATGCTGAGACAGAGGGTCATGTAGTACAGTTCCTGAAATTATTGCTTTCTTTTTCCTGTCAAAGCAGCAGTCAATTTTTATTGTTGCTGTTAAAAAAAAAAAAAAAGGAGGAAACACTGAAAAATTGGCTTATGCATTCATGTTGTTCAGTAAAACTAGAAAAACATAACATTACGATTTCTGCGGCTGCTGAGTTGGGTTGCAACATTCCTCTGTGGTAAAGTCCAAATTTCCTAAATGGGCACTGTTGTAGCTCTTGTGGTTGAAGAGAGCCATTTCCAGATACAGGGTTTCAGTCTGCATAGGAGAAGAGGTGGGCCCAGACCAGGCAATTTGCACCCTGTGTGATATATTTGAACAGTTCCCCATTGAGGTCATGGTTACATCATCTGTCACGATTTAAGTTATAGTGTCTTGAGGGACATGAGAGCAGCTCAGAGGAACTGCAGGGAATAAAATTTCAATCCTACTTGCATAGAAGTGTGACTTGCTGATGAAATCTCCCTCAGTGTTTCCCTTGGAACACCTTCAGGGATAAGAAGGAGTTGACAGAAGAAGATGCTGTCAATGAGCAAGGGATAGTAAATCATTACCCAGATTGGGAGAGAGCCAGTTACCTGCTCACAAGTTCCTGGTGAGCTCATCTGTTCTCATTCAAATACTCCTATGTCTTCACATTCCTTCTCAGTGAATGAATTGCAGTTTAGAAACACTGAATCTCTCACCTTAAGAAGCACCTGGGTTTTTCACAGTCAATTTATGTCTACAGATCAGGGGAAAGACTAGATTACCACGTCAGTAAAGCCTGGGGAAAGAACGGCTGTTAGAAGCCCTGCTTAAGATGTGGAGCAAAGGGTTGAAATAAGTATTCATTCTTGATTGGAGGAAGAAGGGCAGATGGCAAGCTGCCAGGGGCTTTTCCTGTGCCTTTACTGGTCTGTTTGACTGGTGGTATTTCTGGAGGACTAGAAAGCAGGTATGGGAGGTCTAAAGCCACAAATAAATATATAAATCCATCAGCTTCTGGGCGTTTTTCCTCTTCTCAGACTGACTGGAGTGGGTGACTGGAGGTCATACTGTCACCCACCGATTGCCCAGAGAAGCAGTGCCTACAAGTACCCCCTCATCCACTTCACTCGGGTCTTAGACAGGCTACCAAGAGTCACTTGATAATTTCACTGTACTGGATGACTTTGCCCTAAAGCATGTGTAAGGCTGTGTAATCTTTCTTCTTTCCACCCACTGTGGTGTGGGGAGTGTTAATCTCCTAATACATGACAATAATATTTTCAGTGACTATAGATACTTTCAAGTCAATTTAAGTCCTCCTTTAAGTTTTTTTATACTTTCATTCTTGAGCTAAGTAATACTATTGCCAGCCTTAATTTTTTGTTTCTGCTTTTGTGAGTATTTGGAGTTTTTTTAATTGTTTTTTTCTTTGTTTATTTTGTTTGGAAACTAACGAAAAAACCAAACAAACCCTCAATGAAGATTAGCTTGTGTTCTGAACCTGTAGGTTTTCCAGCTTGCCTTCACAAACATGAGCAGTCAGTTTTTACATTTGCATGACTTCAAGACTGAAGGTGTTAATGACAGCCCTAGATCTCATTAAGCTCTTGGTAAAATTGGGAGGGCTGATGAGCTCTATTTATTGAGAAGCTTCAGAATGTTAAGCCTAAAAAAACAGTCTTTCCTTTTACCAGCAGCTGTGTTGCTGTCTCTTGCCTGATAATTTTACAACCCCCATGCAAAAATGGGGTCAGTGAGCTCTGTTATTTGTACAGTAAAGCAAAGTCCCTCCCTCCAGTGTGTAAACTGCTGTCTCCTTAGGCATTTAGCAAATACTAACAACACAGTGGTGTTTTTTTTTTTTTGTGTGGAGTCTCCTGTGGGAGTTGCTATTGCACACTCCCAGTTACAAATTTTAGTGACTGTGCTTTTTGAAACAAAGGAGAAGATGGCTTTGAACAGCAAATTCTTGCCTTTTGACTAAGCTCCACTGACATGCTCAATACAGGCTAAAAAGCAACATCCTTGGTGCTGCAATGATAACAGAACAGTATGTATGTAGGAGAAAGTCAGCGAGTTGAGTCCTGGGCCGTGCTGCCCTTCTGAGAGGTGAATCTGGCTGGGACTGGTGGGGCTTGGGCTTGAGCAGGGGTCTCCCAGCTCTTCTCCTTACTGTTGCCTCATGGATATCTAAACTACTTACTCAGCACTGCCTAATTACCACAGTTCACAGCATAGTCTTTGAAGAGAAATGGTCACCAGATTGCCTGGTCCTTGGCACTCTGAGCCTTGGCTAGGTGGAAGGTCAGGAAAGCATTTCTGTTGTCCAGCTCCTGCTCAAACCTTCCTCCTTTCAGGCAGGGAGAGGGAAGAAAGATTTTTCCAAAATACTATTTCGTGGACCTGGGCATTATGTCCTTCAGAGCTCAGTTTTCCATCAGGTTGGCAAGGATGGCGGCTGAAACAGAAACTGCACAGCCATGGTAGCAATGGGCTGTGCCCTGAAACCTGTCTCCACTTTCCTCACCTTACTGCATGAGCTGGCTTGTCCTCTAGCAGGACTTGTGACCAGGTTGATCTCTATGTTAGGCTCCGGCTGGAAGCAGTGAGGGCTATCAAGTGCCAGGAATCCTGCTTCCAAGCAAAGTAAATCCCACTGGTGTGAAGATCCCTGGGCTGACAACGGACTGAAGAATTAATTCAATGCTATACGTGGGAGTGAGAGCAGTAGCTGAGCCACAGGCACTGGGTCCCTGATTCCTACAACTGCTCTAGAGTGAACGTTGCCTTTTGCTGATTTTGCCTTTGCCTCAGGATGTCACAATATTCACACATTGCTTTCTAGGTTCTTTGACCTTATAAACAGGTAAATGAGAGAGGTAAAGAATGTTATTGCTATTCACCATATCTGAAAAAAAAATAGCCTTCAACGGTGCCTCATCTCCCAGCTGTCACATCTCCTGGGTTGATCCTGGTTCCAGTATAGTTTGGAAATTAAAATGGGATAAAGCCAAAGGATGGACTTGGTTTTTTTTCCCCTGGTTTAAAATGATTACAATAAAAGCATTCATTCATAGAGGTATTTTAAGGCAGAATGAGTCTTTGTGATCATTGTCTCTGATTCAGCATAAACAGTGTCTCTGTTTAAAAGGTTTTTTTGGTTGTTTTGTGAAAACTCTCTTGAACTGTTGAGTTTTTCAGTGAGTGTAGCAGTGAAGCAGAGGTTTCTGGGTGGAAGCATCATGACCCTTTCTCCCCCTGTCTGTTCCTCACAAGTTCTGCTTATCTTTTGAATACTTCCCAGTTGTGTCTTTTTTGGGGGAAACTTCTTCCTCTGTTCTTGAGTATAAAGCTTTAGCCTTGCCTCTGACAGCAATGAGTGACCCTCTGAAAGGTGGAGCTAGTTGGAAAGTAGGGGCTTCTGTGGCTTGCTCATAAGTTAGGAGAGAAACAGAGAGTGTAGGAACCCTGCAAAGTCCTGTGAGGAACAGGATTCTGAACTGCAAAATATTTTTAAGCCCTTTCGCTCATCAATCCTATCATTGCATATACCCATCACTAAGGAGGAGTAAGCTGGATTTCTCTAAGCTGGCACAAAGAAGATAAAACTTGATTTCTAGAAGGGGTAGGAATCTGACTGCAGGCTCATAGGGAGATCCAGTTCCTGTGGCTTGTGGGCTCTTTGCAGAGGCTTGTGGTGTTGTGACGTTCCTGCTGATGTCGCCTATATAGGCACTTGTGCTGACCTTCCTGATAAAATATGTTGTCAAGTTGCTTGTGCAGGGATTTTTTAATTCTGCATCCAGCTGCGCAGGATTGTGGGAGAATGCTGTGCTGTTGCAGATTACCACATAGAAATGTTTTAATTAGACAACTTTGAGTTTTAAGTTAGGGCACTGAAAAGAGAAAGAGGTCGCCTGGGACAAATGTAGGAAGGGGAATGTGCTTGGTGCTGGTGTCTGCTATCAGCAACAAACCAGGATCATCCTTTTTGTCACTGAAACCTGACAGAATTCATCCACAGTGTTGGGATCTGTCTGTGTCTAGATCCAATGAACAGATTAACTTTAAACTCTCAGCTGGGAGAAGGAGATCCTGTACAGGGCATACTGCCTTTGGTGTTGGTGGCCGACAGCCAGCCAGGGATTGTGCTTGTGCGAGACCACTGAAACCAAGATGTGCTGCTCAAGCCCTGCAGCCTGGCCTCCCACTGGCACAACTCATGCTTTGCATACCCTTCCTTGCTTCTCCAGTCAGCTTTGTTGGGAGAGTTATATCAGCTAAGGATGCAGACCTTCTCCCTTCCTCAGAAGAGATGGGGCTTTGGCATGACATTTCCTGAGCAGAGAGAGTCCCTACGAGGGGAGGATTCTTCTCTAATGCCATTTGGGGTGGATTTCAACTCTTTCTGAGAGACCTGGCAAAGAACAGAGGCCCTTATTACCTTCCTCTGTGTCCAAGCTGGAGGCTGAACTGCCTGGCCAACTCTGTTCAATTTTTGAAGCTAGGAAAATTTATAGAACTTAAAACACATTAGTGGTTGTTTGAATTACTTTCTGAGTATATCAATGGGGAAATCCATTGAGAGAAAACCTGAGAGTAACACATTAAAGCTGAAGGGCCATCAGGTCGCCTATGATGCAGCCCTGGTTCCTGGGAGACTCACTTGGAATGCTGATTACCTCATGCCAGAATTTTGCCTGGTCTCCCAAAGAAGTCAAAAGAGTCACAGTTGTCATAGCTCTGCAGGGTACTTGTCTGTGCTGGAGCTGACAATCTCCCTTTTCTGTTACTAAGGCTGAAGAAGAGTTAGTAAAGGCTCAGAAGGTGTTTGAAGAGATGAATGTTGATCTGCAGGAGGAACTGCCTTCACTATGGAATAGGTGAGTGCTGTAAATTTTCCCAAGGGCTGGTTGGAAGGAAGCAAATATCCAAGCTCTTGTATCACTGTTCTCCATAGTCTGGACTGGGTGTCTGCTCTTCTTTTCTGGATTATTTCTGTCCTAGGATTCCCCCCTAGCCAGATTCACACTCTGCTTTCTGTGCTTTGCTTCATGATTTTCCTGAAAAATGTATTTTTACCACAAAGAGAAACTGTGTTTCTCTGTTCTATCTAATTAACCCTTTTGCCCTACCAACTCTGCCCAACTTTCCTGGAAGACTTGGCAGACCATGGATTTGCCATATCAGTGGTGGTGGTGATGAAAAGGGAGGTGAAAGGAACAATTTTACATTTATCTTGAAGGATGAACTGTAGGGCAGCAGAAGCTGATTTATGGGGAGGACACAGTGGAAAGTAGTCAAAAACTTCCTAGGAGTGTCCCAGTTTCTTATTTTTGAATGCAGCAATCATGTCCAGGTTGGCAGTGCTGGTCTGTGGGGGATGGAGACAGTGGGCAGCAGCAGCGTGGGAAAGGAAAGTGCTGATGTGTGCCTTCACTCCCCTTTCTGCCCAGCCTGAGTCAGGACTCCTTGCTCAGAGCAGCCTGCAGGCCTGGCTGAGGAAGGAGCTGGAAGGGATACAGGCATCTGGGTGTTTCCGCGTGCAGAACTGTGATGCTGCTGGCTTGGAGAGCATCTCTCTCCTGCAGTTGTTCCTTCAGCTGGGTGCTGGTAGAGCACTCTGCTGGCAGGCTGGCTAGAGGCAGGTGGGGGACAGGCAGCTGCTGAGATTTTAAGGTGCCACAGATTGTTCACAGGCTCCTTGTTCACAGGCTCCTGCTGTCCAGCTGATCCTTCTTCTTCCCTATAGCTTTCAGTGCCTATCCTGTGCTTTCTTACTTTTTCTGCGCCTGAAGCAAACAGTTCATGCTTTTTTGCTTTCCCTGTTGCTAAGGGACTTCAGAGGAAATTAATATCTGCCCTCCTTCTAATTTCACCACCTCTCCCAACGCTGCATCACAACCCCTATCCTTCTTTCCATCTTCCTACTCTGGCACTCCTTTTATTTTTTTTTTTTAGCTTCTTTCGTATTTTTACTTTTGTTCCTCCCTGCCCTGCACTTCACTTTCCCTTTAGCCAGCAAAAATTCAGATCCTATCGCACTTGGTCTCCTTTTCCCCTTGGACATGTCTGCCCTGTAGCTGGCCTTTGTTCCATTACTCGCTTCACACTTCTCTGCCACCCCTCTTTTCCCACGTGTACCAGACCTCACAGAGTTGAGTGTGAATGGGAATGGTGGGTGGAATGTAGCAGAAGTGACGGAATTTAAAGATTTGGGGAGAGCATTGTGTCCATTAAGTTCTTTTGTCTTGTTTTTCGTTTGGCAGTCGTGTTGGTTTCTATGTCAACACATTCCAGAGTATAGCAGGCCTAGAAGAGAACTTCCATAAAGAAATGAGCAAGGTAAGGCAACTAACAGCTTATCCTACTTCTCTCTTCACTGTTAGTAAAAGAACAAAAGAAACCAAACAAAAAGCAAAACAAAAACCAACAAACAACCAACCAAAAAAATGGCTGGAGAAAATGGCCCTAAGTAAGAGGGAAAGATAAACTTTAAGGTTTTTTCCTTTGGACTAAGGCTGTCTGACATAGTAATGTAAAGGGATGAAGCAAAGGGAAGAGACCCCAGGGCCATGTAGTATGGGGAGTTTGTGTCAATTGACAGTGCTCGTTTGCAGATCCACAGAGGAAAGGGAAGCCATTCTCAGACCTATCTCTTGATGCCTTTTTTAGTTCGTCTGCATTATGGATCTGTAACCTATAACTTGGGCACACTCAGCATAGTATCTGTTTTCCTCCTCCTCTGCTGCCTGGCAGCAGGTCACTGCTTAGCCTCACCTGGCAGAGCGATGGCATTGAAAACAGCAGGGAATCTGCCAGTCTGCAAGTTGGCTGAAGGCTGAGACCTGCCTCACTCCAGTCCCTCAAGAAGGCACTTCCCTGCAATACCTCTGCTTTGGCTTCCTTCTGGACAGTGACCCAAAAGAAGACATTTGAGTACTTAGCATATGGGCCACCAATTTGTCCCGAGTTGGGAGTCACAGCAGTAAGCAGTGTTGTAAGCTGGTGGTGGCAAGCTGGATTCTGGTGTCTGTGCTAGTACCCAGAGGAGACCTCAGGACCAGTCTGTGGGGAAGTCCCACACTGCCAGTATCATTTACAAATATCTTGTTCTTTCAAGTAAAAGCTAGAGAAGCCCTGAATTCCTTATGTCTATATACTGCTTCCAGGAGCTGCACACCCTCTGTAAATGTTGCACTAATTTTGAGGAGGGACTGAGAGCCCATCTGGAAAACCTGTGTATTCTCTCCACTCCCCAATGTCATCCTGACAACAAGGCAGCTGCTAAGCAACAGGAAATATTATAGTCCTTCAATTCCCAACACTCTGGGGCCCTCTGCCTTGGTGTAATGCATCAATTTTGAGCCCTGCTGACATTTTATGGGGTCTTTTCCAATTAATATCTTGCTCTTCTCCACTGAGGGATGAACTAACTATTAAGAATAGGGAGGATTGTTATAATTATCAGTTTGTTGCTGTTAACTTACATTCAACAAAACATGGGAAAGGTGCTTGCTAGACAGGAATTCTCTTCTTGTATGATGTCAGGATTTTTCTTTCTTGAAGAATTTTGTGTGAGAGAAGGGCTTTTGCTTTGTTCCATAAGAACCATCTGTTTCTTATTACTGCTACAGCATCCCATTAACTGTTGGTGTTGCCTGCAAAATGCCCTCAGCATTGATTGCATGGGATCCCTCCTCCTACCAGTGATAAATCTGGCGTCTACTTCTGTTTATGGATTGGCTGTTTCAGAGTAGGGCTGTTTCAGAATAGTTTCTGGAGTAACTATTGCAGCCTTTGGTGCCAGGGAGAGTTTAACCCCTGATAATTGCATTTCTGCAAAGGTATTCAGGTCCTGCCCAAATCTAGATGGCCCAGGCAGCCTGTGAAGTTAAAGCCTGTTGACTGGAAGTCCAGCTGCCTTTGGCTCCACAGTTGAAATGGCCATATCCTAAGCTTTGATAAGCAGGTCTGAGGAGCAGCTTTTGGCTGCAAGGCCAGAGTGAAGCTTCAGTTCTAGCACATGGACCCTTAGATAAACACTGATTCTGCTTCTGCAGTGGTGCAGAACACCGGTGGGGACAGGTGATACAGGAGCAAATAGGGATGATCTGTAAGGAATACAGAGCATTACCATGAGGTGCCAGCAGCTCTTCAACAGTTCGGTAGCATTTCATACCCCACGGAGGAGTGTAAACAGATTGAGGGCTGGTCTTTCTTGGGATAGCTGAAAATGTGTGCATGTCTGGGCACAAGCCTGTGTTTGGTCAGTCTGTGCAGACCAGCCCAGACTCTTTTCTGCCACTTGGGCTCTTTTCTCATTCTTTTTCTTTCTTTTGTTTTTGTATTTTGCAGTTGAACCAAAACCTTCATGATGTCCTGCTGGGTCTAGACAAGCAGTACTCAGGCAATGCCTTCCCTGTTAAAGCACAGCCCAGGTCAGTAACTGTGAGTAGTCTTTCCCTCAGCTGGGGAGGAGGGACAGGGATGTCTCTACCCAGGGGTATTGAAACTTCTATGTTGTCAGGTGGGGGTGATTTGACTACCTGCCAGTGCCCTCTAGAGACTTCCTAGAACATGTCCATGGTTTCACCTGGGGCTGGGTGACACAATGCAATACCTCTTACCTTTCTAGGATAGCATCTGGAGGCCTAAACTTTCACAATGTGCTGATATTTAGGCAACTGACTCTCAGCTCTGCTTTTTAAAAGTCTAATTTCATGCGCTGTGTGCAACTGAGCTGCCTGCCCTTCTGGGTCCAGTTGCCCAGGACCTGTCCTGTTCTTTCCCTCAAATGCTTCCACCATGTACCCACAGCTTAAGCACCAAGAGCCCATTTATTTTCCCAGCCTCCTCTTTGGCCCCCCAAACTTGGCCTCACCATTTTGCCAAAGCCTTATGCCCATGTACCCAGCTGAAGGGCGTTTCCTTTTCTGTGTTTTAGAAGCAGTTGCAGCCTCACTAATGTGAGGCCTCCTGACTTCAGAGCACTTTCAATCTGCATGTAGGCAAGGAGTGAGTGTCCTCTGGGCCTTTAGTTTTCTTTCCTCAGCTGGGTCCTGTCCTGTATGGTTAAGTGCAAGATCTGCACATTCTCTAGCACTGAGAAGGGAGGGAGGGGTTGGGCTCTGGGTTAGGCTGACTGGCTCTCATCCAAGTGTGTGAGTGATGAAGTAGTGTTGGGCTCTGGCTTCCAGCTGCTGCTAATCCCACATGCTGGGTGAGCAGGAGCACAGCCCAAGTCCTCAGCTGGTATATTGATGGAGGGAGGAGGTGAAGTCAGCATGAAGTAAGGACAGGCTGTGGTCTTGAGTGCATTGATTCAGAAGGAGTAGATCAGCTGCTGAGACCTCTGTGCTCCCTTGTTGCTCCTCCCAGTATAACCTTCTGTGGCAGTCATGCATAGATGGCTTGTGTGCCTTCTTCCAGCCATGTGTGGTGCTTGCCAGCTCTGAAGAAAGAGTTGAAGTTTGAGTTGAATTTGGCCCCTGAATTTTGGATTGCTGACACCAGATTTCAGAGATGCTAGTAGGAATGCTATTTGTGAAAATAACGTCTTCCCAAGTTAGCATGGGGTTTCTGTTGATGACCACAACTCAACCAGACTGAAACCTTGCATGGAGGGTGTGGTGCCCACCTTCTTGCTGCTGTGGGCCATGTTGTCTCTATTAGCAGCACCCTCCAGGGTCCTTGGAGGAGGATGAGGTAAAAGGACAAATGAAGGCTGTAGCCATTGATTTGTCCAGCTCCTTCCTCCTCCTTTCTTTCTTCCTTGATGAACTGATGGCAGGCTGTAATGACAGCCTGTCCCAGAGATATTCATTGTGGCATGAAATTTCTGGCCTGAAAGAGCTTTCAGTGAACAAATTACCTGTCCTCACAATTCCTGCACCCACAAACTCCTGGCTTCATCTAAGGCTGTAATGAGTGTCTCAGCTGCGGTTCTGTGCTCTTTGTCTGGCTATGAGACCACATGACCCTAAAACCCTAAACTGAGAGCACTCACAGAGGTCTCTGTGCGGGGAGCAATCTGGGTGCTGCTGCTTCATCTCTTAATTGCTGCATTTTGGCTTTGATGCCAGACCTGCCCCAGAGCAACTCTCTTCCTGCTGAGCCCAGTGGAGCAGGGTGTTGTAGGAGGAGGTAGCAAAGATTTGCCAAGGTAGTAAATATGTTTTGCAATGACCAGGAAATGCTGTGAGGCAGTTCTGTCTCTGCTGCACATCTGGCCTGTCATTGTGGCGCAAGACTGGAGTGAGAGTGTGCGGGAGGAAACAGCCCTCACTGATCTGATTGCTATTGTGGTCTGCAGCAGGAGCAGATGCTTCCCTAGCCCTTTTCTACTGGGAAAGGGATTGGAGATTGATACAATGGCAGGAAATGAATGAGGAGGTGTGAGAAAAGAGGCAGTTATCTGCACACATCATTATGACATTCATGTGAGGCTTTACAGAAATACTACGGTGACTGATGAATCTGATGCTGGCAGTGTAGCACAGTAGCACAGAGCAGCTGGTGTATTTCTGGGAACCTCAGACATGTGTTTGGAGTTTGTTTCTAAAAGAGTTTGAACATTCAGAACTCAGATACCTAGAAGACCTAGGAGATCTGTAGCGTTGTCCCAGTATGACTGGACAAACTGGAAAAAGACATGATAGGAAAGCTGCTGATTAGGTTCCATGTATAAGACTGCACCGATCACACAAGTAAAGGAGAATGGAGAGCTTGTTTCTTTTGCAGCAGTATTTACAGTGGAGAGTGAGGAGCTGTGAAAAAAGGACGTTTACAGGACTCTGGTGGTCTGTACAGTTTCCTTTTTCTTCTCCATGTGCACCATGGCCCCATATTCCAAAGTGCAGGGAAAATTCTAATTTGCTTACTTACATGTAGATCTTTCACAGGCATAAAAAACCTTTTCCTACTTTCTCCAAACCAGGCCATCGCTTTCTAGGAACGAAGAGAAGTGTGTGTGTGTGTGTGTGTGTGCGCGCGCGCGAGAGGAGATCCTGTTAACTTAATTGCAGTGAGTTTTGCCGCACCAAATAAAAGGGTGCATGGAAGTTTCCTGGTTTACCTGTGCCATCCTGTAACTGAAATGATTTGCGTGCCATCCTCAACAGAAAGAAAACTAAACTGTTCGCCAGGCTGAGGAAAAAGATGAGCAGGTATTGGTACGGAGAGCAGCATTTTGATATGTGTTTGATTTAGTTCCTAAAACTGGAGAGGCTGTCGCTGGACTCGTAACAGCCTGGCACGTGTTAACCCTGTGGTGGGAGAGGGGTCCTTTGCATGATACAACGTGTTCATGGCCTGCTGGGTCCTGCTGAGATCTGTGTCTGGATAATCCCATTAACTGCTTGTGTGCCTGGTTTGAATCCTTGCTTCTTATCCTGTCTAAGAAGACAGTGTGAAAGCTCAGGCGTTGTCTGTCTGGTTGTTTCTGTGTGATGGAAAACGCAGTGCTGGGTTTTCCATGGGCAATATGATCAATTTTGGTTTTTTAACAGCTTCTAGTTTTCCCTAGTGGGTCTGCCCTTTTATACAGGTCTGAAATGCAGTATTCTCATTTTCTGCCTGGCCAGAGAGGACCAATAAGCAGGTCTTTCGCACTCAGAAGTCCTATCCTATCTACCTGTTGCAGCTGGGAGGGTGATGAGGTGGGAGAAGGACACTTCCAGCTTTGCTCCTTATTTGCTCTGTTCTTGAGGATCCTCACTGTCTTGCTGTATCTATTAAAAATGTTGTGCAGGGCTTAAGGAAAAGGAAGCCTATTGTCTTTTATAAAGACTAATGTCTCCATTGTGCATTTCAAGACAGTGGTGGCATTGATTAACTGGATTGCTACAATGCCTGGAGTTACCATAGGTCAAGGACTCTGACAAAAACATGCTCTGGAGCAAAGTGGGAATTGCTGCATAATTCCTCTAGTTTTTGGAGTTTTTTAATTTTTTGTGTTAGTACTCCCTCCATTGGGTTCTTATAGAAAGAAAAAAAAATTAAGATGGTGTCCTACAAGCAGTAAAAGCAAGTGCTGGTGTATTTGGATCCTTGCTTTTCTGATTCTGGCTTCCTGCTGACCAGGGCAAGTCATGCAGCCCTTCTCTTTGTCTCTGCCATGCGTCTTTTGTAAAGTGGGAGTTTGGAGAGTGGAGAGTGGTAATTGCCCAGGGAAGCTGATGAGCAATTCTTGATACTTACATCCTCAAATGAAAAGTAGTGAAGCAATGTCTTATGTTGTTACTCTTCTGAGGTTTTCTACAGTAGGAAAAGGAGGACTCTTGGGAGTATTTTTCTGGATGTCTGACTCTGGTCTTGGTTGGACCAGTGTTGTAGCTGCACCAGGCAGGAGGTCTATTATTTCCAGTCACCGAGGATGGATGGATGCTACATCCGAAGGAGAGCTAATAAGTCTTACCTCTGTGAGCTCTAGCCACAATGTCCTCCTGCTCTGCCTTGATAAAGTCCAATGGCCCAGCAGTTGAGGTGCATGATCTGGGCTCTCCTGGGACTTTCTGCTGTCAGAGCAGCTGCTGGGGCCACAGAGAAATGTGCAATCCCTGGTGAAGGGAAGGAGGGTCTTTAATCTGCAGCAAGAATGTACTTTTGTGCCGTCATATGTTTGGGTATGTAGGTGCTTTTTTCCTTCTTTCTCTCACCCACTCTTTTTTGTTTCTATTTCTCTTTTTTTTTAAATAATTCTCCAGCATTCTTTGGTGTAAAAAAATTAATTACTTTTGGCTAAAAGGCCCTCTGTGAACCTTAGCTGAGATGCCAACTTTTTTTCTTTTTAACTTGAGAACTTGGCAGGAAGTGACTTGTCTGTTTTTACCATATTGGAAAGTAGATTTCATTCTCTAGCGTAGGACTGTTACAAGTGCACAGGAATCCCATCTGCAGATGTTACCCTGCCCTTTCAGAACAAATGAAGCAGCCCCACAAAGGGTCTGAGAGATGCCAACCATTATAAGAGGCTTAGCTATTATAAGAGGATTTTGACTTTCCCTTCAACTGGAGTAACTGCATTAGGTCCTGTTCCCAGCTATTTGCAGAAGAAAGTTGACACCCCCTTCCCTTCCTCGCCTGATATTCCTGGATTTGGCATGACTTTCCTGTTGCTCGGGGGAAGGAAAAAGACAGTGCAATGACCAAGACAGTGCAATGACCTTGTTCTTTTGGCTTGCTTTTGCTGTGGTACTTGTGTTTGGTCAGCGGGTACAGTCCCCACACTCTTGCTTTTTCCTGTGTTTCCTGGCGCAAGCAGTTAGCAGGAGACAGGACTTTGCTCTGTGTGGGCAGTGTATGCTCCCTGAGGGCTTGTGAAGGACACAGGATCCTGGTGGCCCTCCCACTTGATGCTGGTTGCACTGGCTAAATTCCTGCAACAAGTGCAGGAATGAAGGTGCTGCTGGTGGGGGGGGGGTGGGGGGGGAGGCTGAAAAAGGCTCAGCCAAAATTAGCACTGGCATTTTCCTCGGGGACTGGCCAACACATCAAACAAGCTGTAAATAGTAGTGACTTAATGAAGGCTTTGGTGTGGGGCCCCTAACAGCCGAGTTTCTTCCCCTCATCCTACAAGGTCTGACTCACATGGGAGCCTTTTTACCAGTGTATCTCCAAATTAAGTCATTGCTAGGCACCAGAAATAAGGCACTACAAAGCTGTTTCATGGCCTTTAGAAAGTAAGCCTGAACTTATTTCTCACTGGGACAAATGGCCTTTTCAAGTCCCTAGAAGGTAAAGTTTACCTTTGTAGGCCAGTTGATAGCCACTAGTCCCAGTATTCCCAGTGTAGTCTGTACATTTGAGAAGTCCTGGCAGTCAGGACTACAGCACTGTAGGTCAGTGTCCCCTATCTTCTCCAAAGTGCTTTCAACTCTGGGGAAGGTAATACGTATTTTCTCCCCCTTGCTCTAATATCAGAGGGTGTTTTCTGTCGTTTTCTGCTGTTTCTTGAGTCCCATTTAGATCAGGACTTCTTACCTTTACCCTCCAGCTGTTACAGCTTTTAATCTGTAGCACAACTTTGTAAATTTTGCAGAATCCTTCTCACAACCCAATTTGCTGAAGTGTTTTCTGGGAACCCTTGAGGAAGGACACTGTAGGCATATCTAGTCAGACTGAAGAGGTGCAAGGGTTGCCATACATTGTTTTTTAGTCTCTCCACTTCCCTTTTCCCTCTTCATTTCCCTCTTTTTGCCTGGGTGTGTGTGCCCTTTGTTGAGAGCTGCTGGCGGAGAACATCATCGGGTTTGTTGCATCTTGTTGGTGTGCTGCTGGCATCAGTGTCTTCAGAAGTGTCCAACCTGCATGTAGACCTGAGAACAAGTGCTTTGTGGGGAAATGTGCGTGTTGGATGTGGATATGGGGAGAAAGTGGGGGGAAGGAATGGGTGAGGGTGAAGTGAATGAAGAGGGAATGGGATGGAGAGCTTGAAAACTGGAATGCTGAACAGAGCGTGATGCTTGCTTGGAAGGGAAGGTTTGTTGAAATGCCTTGCTATCCCTTCTTCCTCTTGCTATCCTCAACCTGTAAACAAATGTTTAGAAATGAGGTTGTCATGCATGTTAGCCAATGACTCAGGCATCCAGGTGTGAGTGGACGTACATGTCAGAAGCTCTGGGCTCTCTTGGGACAGAGGAAAGGAATAAATGACTTTATGTCCTTTCAGAATCAGGTCTGCATTTGCTTTACTCCTGGCTCTGTGCCAGGATTTATTGTCCCAAATTGTAGGAAAGGATATGTTTCAGCCTCTCCCAAGGCCTTCAACTTCATAAAGACTATGACTTTATAATTGGAGGCAAATATCACTCCTTCTAGATGAGCTCATACAGCCCTTTTGCCATATGCTGTGATACTTTGTTTTCAGCTATGTATAGTTTTGCCAAACTGTAACCATTTCTGCTGAAATATCCCCCACCAGTATATGTACTTCTGTATGACTTGAGATATATTGATTAGTTGATTTTTGGGAGATGAATTTCAGCCATAATGATTCACCTGTTCCAGAGAATTCAGTTGAGTAAACTGTTTTACCTTCATCCCTGTTGAAATTCTCTGGTAACCAATTTTTTTACAAAATTCTCATGAATTTGTACTTTGAAG
Source organism: Grallaria varia (assembly GCA_013396735.1). Lineage (NCBI taxonomy): Eukaryota > Metazoa > Chordata > Aves > Passeriformes > Formicariidae > Grallaria > Grallaria varia. The sequence continues at coordinate 1,443,734 of VWZG01000620.1, read as the reverse complement.
CACAGACTTGACACCCAGCCAAGGCATGCCTGTAGGGAAAGGTGTGTGCCTCTTGCTATTCCTTTGAAAAATCTGCCCAAATCTCTCCTAGCTATGAACCAACAAATGCCATTGGCCTATGCTTCTTGCAGCTTAATTCCCAGAAGAATCTCTTCACTGTGTGTCAGAAACAGTCCTAGAATAAAGACCAACTGGGGAGACTTTTCCGAATAGAGAAATCTCTATTAGTAGCCAGAACCTCACTGTTTCTTTGCTGTCTGGAGTGCTCTGGCTGCTTTGCCTCTCTTTTAGCTTAGCCAGTTTGTACCACATAGAAGAATGATATTCTGTGGTTGTAGCCTTAGTTCAAGTGTCGTGAACCTATTAGTCATAGCCCATGAAGGTGTGTTGTTTATTTCCTGTGCCTGAGGCAAGTATATAAATTCAGCAGAAATTTAGTGAGTAGCCTGCTGCAAAGTAATGCTGCTGCAGTGTGTTGGACTTCAAGTGACTCAGGAAAGATGCTTCTCAGAAGCTCTTTGAGGCTTCAAACATCTTCATCTCGTGTCTGGGCAGTGAAGCAAAGAGATAATGGAGGCTACTGATCTGGGCTGGTTAGCACAACTCCTCCTAGGCCTGGCTCAGATTTCTCTCTCTTTCTCTTTCCCTCTCTCTCCCTTTCTCTCCCTTTCTTTCTCCGCTTCCTTCAGTGACAGCACCCCTGCGAAAGCAAATAAAAGCCCCTCGCCTCCACCAGATGGATCTCCCATCACCAGCCCTGAGACCAAGACTGTCAACCATGAGCTGGAACCATCCACTTTGGAAGCACCCGGGGCAAGCATCCCCAAGTCACCATCTCAGGTAGTGTCCCCATGATATTGACTATGTCTCTGCAGTATGACCACTGATGGCACAAACTCTGTGAGTCAACGATATTGAACAGTTTCTTTTTAGGACCTCATCCTGCTACTGAGAATGCAGAATATGACATGATGGTTGTTCTCTTTCACTGGCTCCTGAGAAAGTTCCTGAGAATTCAAGTTGCTTATTGGTCATCTCTATATCATACAGAGAAGAACTGAGTATCTCTGAATGGCTTTACAGGGGGAAGGCCACTAATATGTTTTGCTGTCTGATCTGATGGCCAAGAAAAATCCAGGGAGGATGGAGCTGTAGCTAGGCAAGGAAATTTCTTTACATTTGAATTAACCTGTGGAATTCAGTGGTCCAATTTCTTCTCAAGAATTTCTGCAGCTGAGGAAGGTTAAAATAAAAAAGTTTAATATTGCTAAGGAAACATCTGTACTTTAAATGATGTTTTAATTTACTACCAAGATAAAATATTATGTCAAAAATAAAGGGATTATATTCCTATGCTATGAAGAAATAAGGGTGAGTTCCAGGAAGAAGACTGTCCACTATATGGAGTCTGATACCTTCTATGTGGCCTTTGTTAGGTCTTTCCTTACCTAGGAGATAGCCAGTAGCATGTTCAAAATAGTAGATATGGCTACTCAGCATATCATATGATATGTTTTACTTTGGGATTTAAGGAAAATAGAACGTTTACTTCCCCTTCCTGTCCCTCTGTTGCTGAGTGGAGGAAAAAGTTAGTAGGGAAAAGTAGTAACTAGGCCAAATTTATGTCTGGTCCCAATCCTTGTATCTCAGTAGGTGGGTCACTAGGGAGTAGAATTCCCGGAAGAATTAAAGCTGAGAGGGGTTCTGGCCTAACTGATTAGGGAAAATATATTGCCTCTGAAAAGAGGTGGGTGGAACCCATAACTTCTTTGCTGTTGCCATATGTAGCAACGTGATTCCAAATCCAGGTCTGTGGGGTAGGCTGTCTCCTGTTCTGGATAGCCTCTCACATACTTCTCTCCACTGTTTTTGATTTTTAGGATTATCTAGGGACAGGAAGGGGATGTTTCTGCATTGGCAAAAGGTTCCATCCCTGTGAGGTGTGGATGCCTGGCAGTGTCTTTTCAGGAATTCTCCAGGGTCTCTGCACAGCTCAGCATTGCACAGCCTGGAGTGGCTCCACCACAACCCTGGATAGGCCGTGTGCATGGAGCAGAGATGATAGTATATCCGCAGGTGCCTTTCTATTGAGGGGTGGGGTATTTCCGCCCCCCAGAGGTTTCCAGAACATGACTAAAATTTGGAACAAGAAATTGTACAGATTTATTAAGCTGTTCACAGCAGACTTCCCTCACCCTGCCTATGGACTTGTCTTAACGAGTTTGGCTTCTTCCCTTTCCTTTAAATAGCACACATAACCCTTGTTTTTGTCAGCCTGCAAGTGCTTTCTCATTCACTTGCTGCCTGCCTGCCCACCCACAGGAACTGTGCTAGAAGCATCCCTTGCCAAGCAAGCAGAATATTCCAGTGCAGCCCGGCTGGAACCTCGGATGGGCCACAGGCGAGACCGAAATGGTATTTGCAGCTAATGCTGCCACCGCTTGGCAGCTCTTTCCCAGTCTGTATTTAATTCATTCCCCCAAGCATCACTACAGTGAAGAGTAAGAGCTCCACTCCATATTCACACCAGCTGATAAGAGATGGAGCTGGCTTCAGAGGCAGGGAAGACAAGGACAGGAGTTTTATACTCAGAGCCAAGCTTGGTGTCTGTATGGATAAAGTCTAGAAAGCGTGTGTCAGCTTGCCAGTCAGCTGGGAAAGACAAGTGCCTGCTCTTTCAACAGCACTCGACTTTTAATACTGAAGTCTTCACAGGTCTTATTACTTTTGACCTCTGGGTAAGTGATTTGTTCAATGGTCCTCCGGGGGAGACTGGGAGGCCTCACCCTCTGCAGGAGGATGGCGCAAAAAGAAACAAGCAAGAGCAATTCTCTGGCTTCTTTGTGCCTGAAGTACTAACGCAAACCATAAGCAAAGGCTGTGGAAAGAAAGACAGCAAAACAGGAGTGGCCAAATAAATGCTAACTAAATTTTGAACTGTTCCCTATACCAAAGGGAAAAAAAAAAAAGCTCTTTTACTGTCCTTTAATTCCTGAAAACAGTTTATTTCTGTCTTTTGGAAGCAGTGAATGCCATCAACTCTGCAAACTAATTTGATGATGACACTGGACTTCAGGGAGTCTGTGAAACTTCAAAGGTCAGACTTCTGCTCTCAGTTACACCATTGAAATGCTGTAATGAGACTATTGAAATCAGTGCAGCTGTGTTGAATTTGGACAGGTAAAGCTCTGTGGGTTCCAAGTCAGCAGTAGAATTTTAGTAATTTGCTTTATTCTAGGCAAAAAAAGTTGTCAGTGGAGAAGTTATGAGTATAATCCAACATCAGTATGCAATCATTTTGTCTTTGAAATTTGATTTTAGACTGCTGTTGAAGGAAAGGCTGTATAGTGTGGAAGTGGTGGTCTCCAAAACACTAATGCATCAGATGGAAGGAGGCTGGCTGTATTAGAGAAATAAATAGCAGAAGAGTTGTGATAGTTTTGACTTTAAAGTTTGTAATTGGAGCCTTCTGTTTCTGCAGAGCGTGGCTCTGTTCTCAGAATAGTTTTTCCCTGAAATTTCTGGTCCCATCTGGCAAGCAGGAGGTTGTCAGAAAGGGATTTTCTCAGGGGATATGGACAGACCACCTTCTGCAAACAGTGAAAAGTTGGAAGTAAACGCACTATTTTCATTATTTCCCCTAGGAAGCTATTTAAGGGGAAATCGTGTGTTTTCATACACACTCACTCTTAAGTAGGTTAACCCAGTAGAAAACTGGGCATGTCCTTAGGAATCCTTAATAAATGCCTTGTAGAGCTCAGTTAATAAGCTGGAGGAATGTGAACACAGGACTAGGAGTCATGGATTTCTGTGTTTCAGATCTGGGCTTGACACTGGTATACTGGGTGTACGTTGTCAGGTCTCTGAGTCTTGCTGCCTTGGAATCCTAGGTATGATGACAAGATCAAGTAGCTGTAAAACTTCATTGTAAATGAAAAGCACTGTCACTGCTGAGCATTGCTTTGGTGCTGGGAACTTGTATGGCTGCTTTGTTCCAATACAGTAGCAGCTCCTCAAAGTCTGATTTGGTCTAGAAATGGTCATTAAGCCTTGGGCACAGGAAAGTGTGAAAAGGATGTGGATGGGTTGATCTCGAGAGGGTCTGCCACCGCTTCCATGGGGTTGTGGGTGCAGGGTCAGGCTGAATCTTTAGCATAATAGGAAGTACTGGAGTTAGAGGGTCAGATGGTTTTATGCATTCCCTGGGATCTCCATTTGGGAAACATGACTTCATTAGTGTCAATGCTCATTGGTGAAACTGAGAGCAGAGTTGGGCTCACAGCAGTCACGGCTTCTCAGGAGTTTGAATTGTTCTTGCTCAAAGCCAAGATGCCATCAGAGCTCCTTCAGGCCTTTCTTACAGCACACTGATAGCTAGTGCTCCAGGGAGCCAGTACTGGGCAGATCAGTCTGTCCTCATGGTCACCTACCCGTAATAGGACAAACTGAGTCTGTTCTCTTTCCCTTTGGTACGGTAAGTGCAGCAAAGGAGGGCAGTGCTGGCCAGTTCTATTGGATCATGTTCTCAGTAATTGATCTGCTCCCTTCCCAGTGGTTGTTTTGAAGGTTGCACATGCTTTAATTATGTATGCATGTCCTGTCAATGCATATTAATTGTGTTACGCTTCATCTCTGCAGAGGGAAACTTGCCCACGGCTGAAGTGTAACTAATGATGCCAAACCTTCTCTGGAGGCGTGTGGTTGTTTATTTTGTTTCGTTTCAATTCAGCCCTTCACCCCCCCTTCACCTCTCTCTTCAGATAAAGTTGATTGGACCCCACTCTATGCCAGTGGTTGTGATTTCCTTTGCCTTCAGTTTTTGTGACTAACCTGGTTCCTGTCTTTGGTTTTTTTGGGTGTCGCCGTCTGTGCTGTGGCCATGTGCTCACTTGCATGCAGTTGAGGAAAGGGCCTCCGGTGCCTCCGCCTCCAAAAGTCACCCCCTCCAAGGAGATCAAGCAGGAGAACATCATCAGTCTGTTTGATGACAATTTTGTCCCCGAGATAAGTGTGACAACCCCTTCGCAGGTTAGCTGCTATGCCCTGCCTAATTTTTGTCTGCCTCTAAACTTTTCCTTTTGACCTTTTTTCTCTGTCAAGTCATGAAACCTGGTCAGGTGAAGGCGGAAAACAAGCTCAGCATTGGACCTTGGAAGGCAAAGGGTTACTACCTTAAAGGGAAGGGTGGCAAGAAGGCAACTTTGAGTAACACGCTGTCCTTTGAGAGCTTTCATTCACAGGAGCTGGTCAAGATGCCAGAAAGTAATCACTGCGTTTGTTCAGCAGGAACATGGATTATGGCTCTCTTGATCTCCTGTGATATGCTCTCTCCAGACCCTCTGATCCTAAGTGTGGATGAAGCATGTTTTTTTCTGCTCATGTGTGGCCCTGCTGACCCAGGCACCTCTCCTGGTTCTGGGCGAAGGCAGTTTTGTGCTCTCTATGCCTTCACATGTGGGGTTTGTGGCTTAAAGTCCACACCTCCACAGGAAAGGCCAACAGGAATTGTATGAAGTTCTCTTCACAAAGAATACCTGCCTGCAGTTAGATAGGTAGGACTGTACCTGCTGTTAAGTTAGGACAGCTGACACAGTCTGTCAGTGTTTCTTGTCTTGTGGCACCCTTTGAAGTCCTGAAAGAGGAGAAACATTGTCAAATTGTATACTTTCCTCGTCACTTCCCCTTTGATGTACATCACTACCAGAGAGGATGCCCAGGTGGGGAGTTCTGTGTTGGATCTAAGAGAAAGGCAGTCCTTATGTATATAAAAGCCTGACCAGATTTCTGGCTGTATCATGTAGTATCTGAATATACTTTATATATTTTATATATATGTATACGTGTATATATATTTTTTCCCTAAATGCTTGTTAAAGCGCAAATAATATCTCTATTAGTGCTCATCTGAGACTCTTTCCCTGACTTTTCTTTGCATCATGCTGCTCCGTTGCCTCTGGTTTGCCACCTTCCACCCATCTCCTGAGGAGCAGAGAAGTGGGGAGGGAAGGAAGTCCATGTCAGATTTTGAATTGCAGAGTGGAGAGATGATCTCACATCAGTGTTGGAAGGCGGGGACCGCAGGCAGCTGAGCAACTCTCTTATGATTTTCTCTGCCTCCTTCTCCTGTAATGTAATGGACAGCTATGTCTGCCCTATGGTTTGTATCATGTATTTCCATGTGAATGCAGCCTCTAGTCAGACATGTTCTTCTGCACCTGGTCAGTGCTCTGGCTCAGGGTGGGATGTGCTGTGACTTTCAGTCAGATGGGAGTCCTGAGGGAAGATTCTGGTTGCTAGAACAATCTTCACTGAAGCACCCAACAGCCCCTAACACTCAGTGTGTTGGCCAGGGCTGTTCCTGTCAGACATCTTAGTTCCAATGAACTGTCTTGTGGGAGATCTCAATAAAGACGCAAGGGGGTCTCGCCCTTGCATGTAAGTCTTGAATGGCAGGTAAGACTATTGCATGACTGCAGCCTTTGATGTCTCACTACCAAACAAAACTAAAGATCGGGGTTGGAACCTCTCTGGTGGGTAGCCTGTATATGCTGGAAGAGCACACTAGAATGCCAGTTAGTTTTTGCCTACTGGTCTGGGTTTATTATTGTGAAATGAGAAAGCTTGATTCCTTGTTCTCATTCTTGGGGATCTCAAAAAGATATGTTTATAAGGGAGAGAAAAATCTGTAAGAGAATTGGAGTAAGAGGAAACCAGAGGAGGTGAAAATGTTGGTGGTATTCAGGGGACTTCTTGTAAATGGTGTGTCTTGCTACTTTCCAGTTTTTCCATTGTGGAGCTGTGATATAACTGTGGAGACCAACTTGCCAGATTTTGTTGAAAAGGTCACTGGAGCAGCAGGGCCACTGAGCTGGGAGGTCGCAGGAAACGAGTGAATCTTCCTGACTTCCTGGAGAGAGCAGCTTCCTCTGATGCTGAGTAGAAAGGAGTGTCTTGTAGTGGTTAGATTAAATCTAAAATACAAAAGTGATAGTCCAGTTTTGAATACTAACGACTTGTGTCCTTTGTAGTGACTGTTTTATTAATGGCAATCAGCAAATGTGCCATCATTGTCCTTAGGCAGAGCATTAATCACTCAAAGGGAGTTATTCTGCTGACTTTATAGAGTAGCAAAGCTTCTCAAAATCATGCTTTTTTAGAAGACTCATGTGTGTATATTTCTGGGATGCCCAGAAATGGAAACCATTGAAAATGACAATTTTGAACTGGGAAGGGGTTCAAACCCCTTACTAGGGTGAGCTGCTGTATTTTGTGTTTCTGTCTCAGAAGGCAGAAGGAAATTAGGAGCTTTGGGAGTTAGCTCTGAGGTCTCTCAGACTTGCCTTCCACCAGGCTGAGTGGTTTTTGCCTTGAATATGTGTTTCTGAGATAGGTTGTATGGATGGCAGCTTTTTTGTACGTACCTGAGGGAGTCAGTCTTGGTCTGTCAGTACAAAGGCAGCTGGATGAGCTGTGGGGAATAGATACAAGCAGAAAGACAGCTGTTCTGACTCATCAGTGGCAGTGATCCTTTTGACCACAGCACGTCAGGTCCTTACACTGTGTCGGCACATTTGGCCAGGTGGGAAGATGAATCAGTCCCATGGAAAAGGCTCAGATTTGGTTTGCAGTGGCACCCTATGCTACCTGCTTGTGACTGTAGGCACCAGGCAGTCAGGAGTCACATCAGGTGTTTGCATTGCCACCATGTCTTCTGTGCTTGCAGCTTTAGCTCTGGGATATCACATACCCTGCCTGTACTGTGCACGCGCGTGTGTGTGTCTAATGCTCGTACTGCTTTTCTTCCTCACTGCTGCCAAGTTTGATGCCCCTGGGCCCTTCCAGGAGGGAGCCAGCCTGTTGGATCTGGATTTTGATCCCATTAAACCAGATGCCACTGTGGGGAAGACCCCCACACCTGCCTCCCAGGTTGGTTCATATCACCATCCCTTCTCCCTTTGTAACTGACTTGTTTCCACGTGTGATGTGATTTGCACCCATGTGAAAGATAATGTGGACTTGAGCTGTGGGTGGCTGGGCCTTACGTGTAGGAGACCAGACCTTGGCCTTAGAGGTAGGCACCTTGGTCTTCTCTGCTGGATGTGCAAGTCCAGTGAGAATCAGGTGGCTACTTACTTGGCCACAGTCTGGCAGTAGGTGTTTGTGGGATGCTTGTGCTTTGCTCTTATAATCCATATAATAATAATTTGCTCTGATTGACACCTCATTCAACATAATGTATGTCCTTCCCTAGTTTAGCATCTTCTGTATGCTATATAGATTTAAACTGTTACCCTGTGAATGGGAATTCAGCCTGAGGTCTGTGCTCTTGGTATAAATTGCTCTCAAAGGGATTTTTGATTAACAGACACTTTGACAATCTGCAGTGACTTAGGGTGAATAAAGCTGTAGATGGATATTCAAGTGATGTGAAGCCTTACTTTTTCCATGTATAACGTAGCCTGTGTTTACAGTTAAGAAGTGGCTTCCTCCCTGGACACAGTGCTGCACAGTGTGGTATCAGAAATGATGTCTAATTCTGGTCTGCCCTGTACTTGGTCCTGTCCACCATTGGAGGCAGGTGGACTGCACTTCGTTTTATGTCTAAATGGCTGGAGGCTTTGAAATGCAACCTGAATTTGGTTGTTTTCCTCACTGAGTCTTTCTACTTATTATATATGTACTGGTTATTTTTTGCGGTTGCCATTAAAATTCGTAATAAACATAAATGGGATGTTTACAGTATTTTTCCGGTATTATCACGTCAAGTAGGCCTGTATGGCACAGATTTTTGTATGAGTAAGGCCTCTCTGATTAGAGAGATCAAACATTAAACATTTGATTCTCCTAAATTAAAAAACTGTATCTGCAAGATACTAATTGTTATCATAATTTGATACACACCCTTTTTGGACCTTTAAGTGGGCAGTTGGGCGTTTCATGTCTACTTGCCCTACAGAACAAGCTGCATGCCAAGATAAGCTTTTTAAAAAAAATATTATTTACTAGGATTTTTTTTTTTCAGAATCACCAGTGATAACTTGGATAATTGGTTATACTGACATAGGATAGGAGTATAAATTTTACTTAAAATAGAATTGTTACCCTTCCAGCAAGCAACAAATACTACACTAAGTGGGTTTTCCCAAAACTGCTTAGCAATAGGATATTTAGTGTTGTAATCTAATTATTATTATCTTCAGAAGTCATTTAAAAAAAGAATCTGAAATTGATAATTTCTAATGGTAATCAAAGTATAAAACCTACTGAAAACTACCTAATTATCAAAGCAGTCAGATTTATTTCCTGCAGGGTGGGCAGTATGACAAATGGGTTAAGGCATTTCACTGCTGATCCAAAGACACTGTAGAATCATAGACTATTAAGGGACTGGAAGGGACCTGAAAGGTTGTCTAGTCCCAACCCCCCGTGCTGCAGGCAGGGACACCTCGCACTAGACCAGGTTGTTCAAGGCCTTGTCCAACCTGGCCTGCCAGGGTTGGGGCACTAGTTGATGTCTTGTTCTAAAATCATGCTAACTCTATGGAGCGTGGATATATGGAAACATATTTAGCCCTAATGGACCACAAACTCATGAGTTTGGTTTGGTTTGGCTTTGGTTTGGGTTTTTTTTTTTTTTTTTGGCTATATAATCTGCCCCTGATAAATGAATGTGACTTGACTGTCTCCCTTCATACCAGAGGTAGAAAAAACCTTACTCAAATGCCTTGGTACTTAGATTGGAATATGCAGTAGGGAGGGGTGTATAAGTTCAGGTACTAACAAATATTTTCAAAACATGCAGAGATAAGTGCTGTTGAATGTGTATGTCTGCTTCAGTCTGATCAGTGTCTGTAATGTTTGTACTCACTGAAATAATCGTGTATAAACATGTTTTGTTTTTGTTGCTCTTTGACATGCTTAGTCTTTACCTTGGGATTTATGGGAGGTAAGAAATTCATATGGCTTTCATCTCTCATCATGTACCATTCGCATGCCAGTGCCATCTCTGTTTGCATACCTGTCTCCTTTCCTTCACTGCACACCCCAAACTGAAGTTGCTACATGTGCTGCAGCACCCACCTATGTACCTTCTGTGAAGCCCCAGGGGCAACCATGGGACATGTTTGAAAGTCAGGTCTGGCACTCTAAAGCTTATGTTTCAACCAGTGCACAAACCCATTGCTTTTTCCTGCTAACTCACTCATCCTTCATTGACATAATGCAGCGAACTTCACCTCATGCTTATTACCACTGTGGCATCATCCTCACTCTCCACAACACAATGGTTTCTAAACTCTGTATATCCTGTTGGTCTTGTGTGCAGTGTATAACTATCTCAGCTGCCCCTCATTGTTACTGCCTGTGCCATTGAGTATATACACATCTGGAATTATCTGTGGTGTTTGCAGTTCATCGACCATCATTGTCAGAAAGGCTGATGTGAATTAACCCACCCTCTGTCTACACTGACAGTCAGGTGCAGGCCCAAGACTTGCCTGGCTTCTGCCACAACTTCACTTTGGAGCTTGCTGACAAGTGAGACCCTACATATGTTCTGCATCTGAACCAAAACCAGACCCTCATTTATGCCCTCTTATGTTCATCTGGTCTGGGAAGGTCTCAGGTTGCTGCAGATTAGTCCTTTGTGAGATATTTTAAGCCTAATGACTTTCGAGTCCTTCTGGACCAACAGCCAGCAGTGTGGACTGAAAGCACTTGATCTGGGTACCCAAGCCTGGTGCTTGAGCTTGCTGTATCAAATGTAAGGTCACAGCCTCTGCTTATGCTGGGGAATTGAGTCCTGCCAACCTTTCCCTTCCACAGGCCCAGATCACCACATAAAGTGAGTAAGTGGGAGGACATGACTTAGCCTGGACTAAGGACTCACTGTGGCCAGTACTCTCCTTCACATGAGCTTGGGTGATGTTGAAGACGAGGTCTCCCTTGTGTGTTTTATCAGCCATCAGTGTTTAATCTGTCATTCCCCTGTATGTGCATTGTCAGTCTGTAGGAAAGGAAATACTGGTTTAGCAAGGAAAAAGCTCATTCCTTTCAAGTGGATGGGCAGGGGTGAGGTATGACTGTATCTGACTGAGCTGTGCTTACAGTCTTGAGTCTAAAAAGTGTTTTGGGCTGTTTCACCCTTCCTGGAAACTTTCACCCAAAGGACAATTTACTCAACCAGGGAATGCTACTAGTCAGGATGTTCTTACCGTACCAATTTCCACCTTGACATACCATACGTGGTCAAAGAGCAGAGCTCCCTGTAGCTGGGGAATCCTCTCTTCAAGTTCTTGGAAGTGTTTTTGCTGTAATGTTGTTCTTAGCTGTTAATGAGAGACTTGTTGTCTGATTACACAGTCCCATAGGCCATGAGGTTAACAACTGCATGGAAACTTGAATGCAGCAGAGGTTGTTTAGTTCTGCAAACTGGGTAACTTGCATTTGGTGTGTATAATGCTGCTGTTGGAATAAGGAAAGCTTTCAAACCTGACAACAGCAGTGAGCAATTCTTCTTCTCACTGTGGTATCTCTCTGTGACTGTGAATGCTTTTATTGGCCTTGGGATGCCCCACAGGTATATAAAATAGAAAAATCAGTAGCTGACGTTAAAATCCAGGGGATTAATTTAGATTCAGTTTCTCTGATTATTAAATAGGCTTTTTGCAAATTAGCTGCTTTTAAGAAAAAAACCACCTGTTGAACTCCTTTTCACTTGTCCACATAAAACCCACACATGGCCAGATAGAGTTGGCCTGGCGTCTGTCCCAATTCCAGTTTCACTGAATCCAAATAAAAAGCAACCTGGGAGTGAATCCAATTAAACAGGAGAACCCTGTGTCACATTTCATATGCATATATTTGCCTTAGCGCTCTTAAAGCTGCAGAGGGAATCCTCTGTAGGATGGGAACAGCTCTGCTCTTTAAAATGTCCTCTGGCAGTATAGGCCTGTGGTCATGGTGATGGGAAACACGAGGAAGGATGTGATAGGAGAGGAAAGCTTGTGTTAGATAACACCACTGGAGCAGCTGAATGATGGATTTTTATCAAATCAAGGATTTATTTCTTTGTTATTGCTGCAATTAGAATAATACTTGGAGCACTGTGACAATGCATGGCTAGTAGCAAGATGGGTGTAGATTTAAGGATTACCATGGTCATTGCTTTACAGTGGACTTTTTAAAGGCTGAGACTATGAGAATTGCAACGCTAAGGAATCTGGACAATGCCTTGTTTTGAATATGATCGTATTCAGGGATACATGTGTTATGGGTTAACTCCAGCTGGCAACTAGGCACCACACAGCTCATTTCCCTGACAACTCATTTCGCTCCCCTTGTTGGGATGAGAGGGAGAATTGGAAGGGTAAATGTAAGAAAACTTGTGCATTGAGATGAGAACAGTGTAATTCAAATAAAATAATAATAACCTATTATATTGTAAAGGAAAGTAACAATAAGGGTGAAATAAAACTCAAGAAAAACAAGTGGTACAAATGAAAAACAATTGCTCACACCAGTTGATACCCAGCCCATTCCTGAGCAGTGGCCCATTGCCGGCTTTCCCCCTATTTTATATACTGAGCATGATGACATATGGTATGAAATATCTCTTCAGCCAGTTTAGGACACCTGTCCTGGCTGTGTCACCTCCCAGCTTCTTGTGCCCCCCCCCCAAGCTCCTCGCTGGCAGGGCAGCATGAGAAGCTGAAAAGTCCTTGACTTAGCGTGGGCACTGCTCAGCAATAACTAAAACATCCGTGTGTTACCAACACTGGTCCCATCATAAATCCAAAACATAGCTCTGTACCAGCTGAAGCAGGACATGTTTATCCAATATACGAGGCATGTAGGCATGCTAAAGCTGGCTACTCCCATGTATTAAAAATGGCAGATCTTTTCAGTCTTCCCAGATACTGCCTGGTCAGTTGTCCAGCGGGCTGATCTGCAGCACTGATGCTATCAAATGCAACATACTTCCTGCATTGCTGCAGTTTCTGGGAGGGGCAAATGAATATCTTTAATTTTGTGTTGAAATAGGGTTAGGTAATGTCAAGTTGATGCTGGGTCCAGACTAAGTTCCATATCTATATCTGGGTGTATTACTACCATGCTCTTCTGTTTCTGGGAGTAGGCAAGTGCTTAAATATTCTGTGATTATATCCTTGGAAGTAGCCTATTGATATCCCTGTTGTTTGGCATGCAAGAGAACTTGTATTTGCATACAAGTGGGCAATCTAGATGTAATAGTAGATATTCTGCATTTGTGAAGTAGGTCTGCAGTTTAAAGTTTGAAAAGAAAGAGGCACACAGAATTTTTGACAGTTTCATTGATTTCCTCTGGAGTATTGCCTGTTGTGTGGCTGGAGTGAGGGAATTCAGGCTTTGCCATGACCTCTATGGGTTGCAGAGAAAGAGGGTGGAAGAAACATAGCCAGAGCCTGCAGTGTCTCACCTGTTTGCAGCAGATGGCAGCAGGCACAGAGCACTGGGGCAGGCTGGGCTGCGCCTGGTTGCACACACATGTAGCTGGAATGAGGATAACTTCCCACTGGGATGACTTTTGTATTGCAGCCTGCAGAAGCAGCCCACGCAGGAGCTGAAGCAGCTGGATCAGAAGCAGCAGCTGGAGCTGAAGCATCTAAAACTGAAGCTGACTCAGGATCGGTAAATACCTCAAGGGACAGCAGTCCCTTTTCTCCATCACATCCTTTTGTTATACAGCAGATTTGGGTGACTGGGCTGGGAAAAGAGCTGCATAGCTTCTTGGAAAAACACATCCCTGCCATCTGAGGAGTTGCAATGCTCTTATTCAGAGACCAGGCTTAGTTGTTGCATTCTATCTCTGTAATGCTTAGGGAGACATCCTGCTGGAAGATTCACTAAAAGAATTGTCCCTTCACCCATCTTGCGAAGCCAGTCTACAGCCCATGCTGTCCTAAGCTTGTGTTGTCTGCTGGATTCCCCCTTGCTTACCATTTACTGTACCTACCCTGTCCTCTGGGCTCTGCCTGTGCCCCCTGAATATCGAGGTTTCCTCTTTTTTTTAGTGACATTGCCACCTTTTTAGGGGACTGGAGTAGGTCCCAAGGCAGCTTGGTTCCTATAGGCCATTGCATTTGTTCCATGAGGGCTCTATAAGAACAGCATTGTGACCGCAGCAAATGGGAAATGCCAGGCATTATGGTCCCAGAAAAACTATAAATCATCCCCGCCTTTCTGCACGCTTAGGCAGAGAAAGACAGCGGTCACCACTCCTGCCTTCTCACTGCTGCCTCTGCTGTCCTTTGGGGTGTTTTTGTCCCTGTCTGGTGTGCTGAGAAAACTCACTGAAGCCGTGGGATGGTTCGGATGTAGGTCCTCTAGGATGGACTTGGAGCTTCAATTTTAGATTCTCTTTTCTCAATGGCCTGTTTCCTTTCTTGGCTGCCACTGCTTACCAGAGCTCTCTGCCTGCTGTTGTTGTGGAAACTTTCCCTGCGACTGTCAATGGCACTGTGGAAGGAGGTGCTTCGTCTGAAAGAGCTGACATGCCCCCAGGATTTCTGTTCAAGGTGAGTATATGGTGGCAGGTCATTGAGTTCCTGGTGTTTATCTTCTTTTCCAGTAATGAATCAATTGCTTTCACTCAGCATGGCCATGGGCTATGCTGTATGAAAAGGCAGAAAGGAAGCTGAAGGAGAGATATGCTTGCCTCAGTGCAGCTTCATGCAGTTCCACGTGTTTCAAAGGACTGTGTAAGTGCATCGGCATCTAAAGGTTTTGCTGCGTTGTGTAGCAAAACCACTTCTCTCTGCCGCAGTTTTTTCTCTCTTGGTGGTGTGGTAGTCTCAGTCATGGATTCTGGATAGTATATAAAAAGTTGTGCTCCCAACTGGAAAAGTTAAACTTTGATGCAAGTGGTAGATGGAGAAGAGTTGGAAACACCAGCAGGAACAGAAGACTCTGGGGAAATGAGAAAGCCAGGATGAACAGAATAAAATAAAGGTGTAAAAAGGGAAGATAGGTGGATGTTCTGAATATGCTAAAGATCACTCACAGCTTTTTTCAAAGGTGTGGAGGAGGGAGTGATTCTGGGTGAGAATAGGCCACAAATGTAATGGACATAAGATAGCATAGATGCATCATGCCCGGAAAAGTGAGAAATGACAGCCTCCTGCTGTAGGACTGCTTATGTCTGCTTTAATCATGGCCATTTTTTTTTTTTCTGGGAGTTCTACTAAAATCAGAAGAATAGCAATAGATGAACAATAGGAGGCTTGTAACATTATGCTGGTTTCAGGTACCTTTATAGGCTATAATGCTAAAAGAAGAGAGCTGTGTTTTGAAGTAGAAAAGCTGTAACACAGATGTTGAAAGGAATTAGTCTGAATACCAAAGATAAAACATGGCAGGGTATCATGATCCAAACTAATATTCATTCGAAGATCCAAACTGACACGCTTTCCTACATTTCCTTTTCCTGATTGCTGTGACAGAGGTAGGAAGCTGTAACCTCTAATACTCTTGCAGTCCAGCTGCAAAAAGGATACAGGATGCCATTCAAGTGGATGCAGGCTTTCTACCCTATGAGGTTCTTAGACCCACATCATGGGAATTCAGTCCTAATAAAGAAGGACTGGGAGGTGTTGATACATAACAAGTTGCATGAGACTCACCAGGGTACTCTTTTGGCCAAGGCAAGCTGCATGCCAGGCTGTAAGAACAAGCCCGTAGCCATTAAATTAAGGGAAGGGGTTATTCCTCTGGGTGTTGCATGCGTGATCCAAGCTTGCCCTGCCTTAAGCATCAGGTTGGATCAGATGGCCTCCAAATGTGCCTTTCCTACCTGAATCGTCCAGTGAATCCATGAAGTGGAAAGCTTTGTCATCTGTTATGGAGCTGGGTGAGAGAAGGCTGTGCTCACCCACCTCTCCCTTCCTCTCCTCTCCCTGTAGGTCCAGGCCATGCATGATTACACAGCCACTGACAGTGACGAGCTGCAGCTGAAGGCTGGCGATGTGGTGCTTGTGATTCCATTTGAGAACCCTGAGGAGCAGGTGAGTAGGGAAGATGGAGTGTGACCCTGGGCCACATGGAACCAAGGCAGGGTTCCAGAGCTGCTTCTTTCTTCACTAACAGTCGGCTGGCTGGATGCAGAGCCATTAGTTTGTGGCTGGGAGCTGGTGAGAGAGCCAGTTGTCCTTAAGCTTGAGATTGGCTTCCTGCAACAGAGGAGAGAACTCTACTTTTTGTTGGACATTGGAGACATTGTCCTGCATTAAGCGTGTGGAGTAGCCATGGGTTCCTGTCCCTCTCAGAATATTTGAGCCAATACAATGACTCTCTAGATCAGGGAACCCAGCAGAGCCCATATGTTGCATCCTCACTGCTCCTAAACTTGATGCACATTCCCTGTGATCACTATAGTGCAGACTGTGGCATTGAAAGGAGCGACCCACACTTTGGGATGATGTTTTCTCCTCTTTTGAGAATTGTTGGAGCTCCCAGAAAGCAGCTGGCGGTGGATGATGTCTTGCACTTCAGCATGGCAATGGCTGTTTTCAGATGACCATGTCTGGTCAGGAGATGGCAGCAGAACCAAAGGCTGGAGCAGGTCTCAGCCCCAGAGAACAGTCTTGCTGCCCATCTTCAACCTGAATTTAATTGGCCATGTTTTTCTTTAATTTGAGCTATTTCTTGAAGCCTTTAGTAAGTCCTCCTCACTTGCTGTGTTTGAGGGCCACCCAGGTGATAATTTGCAGCAGTTTTACTACTTTGACTGAGAGAGGTGGTGTTTTTTTTTTTTTTTTTTTTTTTTAAAATTCAAGCTCACATCTCCCGGTTTTTGTTTGGAAAAGAAAGAAAATTCTCCAAATTGATTCAGCAGTCCTCAGCTCCTTGGGTTTGGCCAAGTCCAGACAAGATCTGGATTCCACAAGGGGTGAAGAGAAGATGAGGTAGTTCACTACTTCAGAAGATGGGGATCCTCTTTGTGACTCATCTGTTGGCTTTGTGAATTATGGAGGCAGATCATGCTGATGTTCGTGAACTGCAGCTATAATCTGCTGACAGTTCCCGCTGAGCTAGGGGAGTAGGGCTTTTTGGGGAACTGGCAGTGATTCCTTCTGGAGACAAGACTCTTCACTGAGTGGAACTTCCCTGCAAAAGCATTTGTGAGCATGTCTTTCTCAGAAAGCTTTCTGGATGGGAAATGACTGGCAGATCCCCTAGTTTCTGTGGATCCCCTAGTTTCTGTGCTAGGAGTTGGCATTTGTGGAGCAGAGTTTTTCAATGCCCTGTGTTTGCACTCTAGCTGGATGTGGGTGCAACAGCCATGAACTCGAGACTCTCCAAGCTGCAGAGGGTGAGCTCTGAGTGTTGCTAACATAGTGCTGTAGCTGCACTGAAGTCCCCTAACCCTTCTACAGTGTATCCTGTGCTACAGCTCATTTCCCTAACCTCAACCATCCCCAGCCAGAAAATAATGGCTGTTAACATGTGCATGAACCATGCACGTGAGTGGAGGAAGCTCAGGATAATAGACTGTGATCCATGTCCCCATCTTGCAGTTTAGGTATCAGTTTGTGGGTATGTCATTCAGGCCTGGGATTCACCTCTCTTGATAGAAGAAAGGGTTGAGGGCAGCAATGCTTCTAAGCCAGCACTTAAGTGATGTGGTTTAAAAAATTGTCAAGGCTCAATCTGGGTCCTTATATCTAATCCCTGTGGCTGAGACCCTTCGTAGCAGGATGTGGTGGGGTTGGTGCATGCTGTGTGGCACAGACGCTATGTGCAAATGGATGAGCTTTTGTGCTTGGCGTGCTGTGAGCTGGGAACTGCCTTCCAGACACTTGGGCCCAATGTCTTCTGTCTCGTTGTTTGTCTTCCTGATTTATGGCATGTCAATCCTTCCACAGCTCCTGCAGCTGGCTGCTGCACCTGGGCTCCCATCTCATGTCATTCCCATGACATCCCCTGAACGTTCCAATCTAAGGCAGCAGCAAGGGCTCAGTGAGCCTGCAGGCACCCAGAGCTGTTGTGCCTCATGCTGCACTCTTTACCCATAGGCTGCCCCTCTGCAAATGACTCACAGGAGTGGGTACATGTGCATGCTGAAGGAGTGCATCCATGGTGGCAGCTTCAAGGCATGTTGCACACCTGAGCTGCAAGCAGTGCAGCCTTTTCACCTGGAATATCTTATCTCCCTCATGTGCCTAGGATGGAGCAGAAATCTTGGTGCTAGACAGCCTGCAGGCAGAGGGTGGGAAGTCTGGTTCTCCTCATGAGCAGGTTCTACCCAACAGGACTCTGCCTCAGTGAAAATTCATCTGATTTTATAGATATATGGATGGGTGGCTTGGGAAGTTCCTTCAGAGAGACCTTTAGTCTTAAATACTCCCAAAAATTTGAGAGTATTGCTGACCTCACCTTGCATCAAGCCCAACAGATTGCTTAGTTTTGGGAAGATGGGTTGAGCTCCTCAGCTCCCAGTTCTCATAGATCAGAATTTCAGCATAGCAAACAAGACTCACTTTGCCTGTACTGCATCTAAAATGCTAATCATCCAAGTGCTCTGGCTGGAGAAGGGGATGAGCACCTCCAGGGACTGATTCATCTTTTCCAGAGACCTGTGCCCAAGATGAATGGGGTGAATTACACTCTGGAGGTGCCTGTCTCTTGTGGCTATGGAGGATGCTTAGATGGTGAAGGGTGAGATAGCTGATTCCCATCCTGTAGCTCTAGAGTCTCTTCTGATAGAATTTCTCTTGCTTTGGTGGGTGTAAATTTTGACATATTTCTGTTACACTTGCTGGTTGTTCATAGTTTCACTGTGTCTACACAGTCTGGGTCAAATGGGAGCTGGGGTACTGACTCCGGTGGGATGTTGCCTTCTCTCTGTTTAAAAGGGAACAAAAGTGTTTTTTCCTTCTTCCCCATACTCTTCCTGGGTTGTCTCGAAGTCAAATACGAGCATGGCTTTGATAATGCCTTGACACCTCCTTGGCCTGCACTCTGTAAGAAAAATTCCGGTTCACCTCTGTCCCTTAGCACCTGATTTCTGTCTTCTCCTCCAGGATGAAGGATGGCTGATGGGCGTGAAGGAGTCTGACTGGATCCAGCATAAGGAACTTGACCAATGCCGAGGGGTTTTCCCAGAGAATTTCACAGAACGGGTGCAGTGAAAGCCCAAGCCCACCAGCTGCATTTCTGCTGAAAGGAAGCAAGTTTTCTGATAGATAATTGAAAAAGAACAATGGAAGGAAAAGAAGAAAGAATTTTAAAGGATCAGAAGCCTGAAAAAATGTCAGCTTAAAGGATGTGTTCTTCTCAAAGGGCAAGGTTTAAGAAGTAAATTGAATTTCAAAGTGTTATTGAAATATACACATATTAATAATAATAAGGCAATTCAGATACCCTCTTTCCCTTTGGTTTAAACAGCATTTGGATTCAAAGGACTGATGCAGAAGCAGCTCAGTGTGTTTCTCTAAATACTGCATAGACTGAATTGGCGAGATGTCAGTCTGATCCCTGGAAAGGCAGTATTTGTCTAACAGCTTGAGAGTAGAAAGTGGATTTGCTCTTGGGTGGGTTAATCTGTTTTGTCTTGAAGGTGGCTTGCATGGCAACCATAAAAATTCAGCCTTCCCTATATTTTCAACCTACAGTAGGCCAAACTTTCTGTTATGCTGTTAAAAAAAATACTTAGTGTATAGTGTTCACAAATACAATGTATGTGTGTGTGTGTGTATATTTTATTTTCTTCCTTTAAAACAATGTTACACAAACTGTGATTTTTGTACGTGTAAAGGTAGAAGAAACTACATGGAAAGGGCATGAAGAAGGTGAAATGTGTGAAGCTCTGCTCAGTCCAAAATTCTTTTAAATGCAGACACCTAAATTCTCACAGTAGTGTTAGCCTGTGAAATCCTAAAGGGAATGGACAAATTCAGGAGAAGAAACAAGGAAAGACAAACAGATGCCATTTGGATGTCTCTGAAATTTAGGAGAGGGAATCTTCTGGTCACTTCCAGCCCTATAGGTGGTTTCAGAAAAGCTTAGATTCATGTAGATGGAAGATAACTCTAAGATCTACTGGTTAGAAAATTTGCTTTTAAAGAAAGAGATAAGGGAAGAATTTTTTTTTTTTTTTTTCTGTAAGAATATCTAAGAAAAAAACACTGAGGAAAACCAACTTGCTTTCTGTGTTTTTCATTGGCATTGTTTTTTTGTGGAATTGTATTTCTTATTTTCCCTTGAAGAGTTCTGTAAGTGAAATATTGTTAGATCAGCTTTCTCCAGTGCTGTGCTGATGATCAAGTTAACCTCTATGAAAACTGGACTCTTGAAATGCTCATTTAAAATGGCTGCGTGACTTCATGATATTTTAATGCATTAGAAAGGAAGGCAAGAATATCAATGTGTCAAGAAGACACTCTGCAGTCTAATACTGATGCTGAGTCCTTTCCTGTACCTTTCCTTTGCTTCTGTTTGTTTTTGAGTTTTGTTTTTTTTCTTAGTTTAGACAAGCAGATGACAAGGCTATTTCTAAGTGCATATTACAGTTGTTAAAATAAGCAGGTCTGACTCTCCAAGACTCTAAAGTCCCACAAAGGTACTTTAAACTTTACTTGAATACTGATGCAGCTGTCAAGCAAGTCAGGCTATTTTAATTTTTTATGGCTTTTCCCCCTCCCTCATGATTGTTTTGCCCTGAAGGGATTTTTAACAGTGAGGTTACCTCCTGCTGCAAAGGGACAGGATCATTCTGAAATTATCTCCTGAACTGTTAGGAGTTGGCTTTTGTCAAAGCTCCACAAAATGCTGACAAGGACTGCTGAAAAGCCCATCTTTTCCAATCTGTTTGGATTATTTCTAGAACAGCAGAAAAAACATTGTGGGTCAAAATTTGTGGTTTTTAAAAAAAATTAGTTCAGAGAGACAGATCTGATTTTGATTAGAAATATATTCTTATAAATACAAGAATTGTTGAAGTTCTTCCTGCTTTCAACTTGGAAGATGATCCATGCTAGTTATTTACAGCAATGTAAGAGGCTTCAAATCTGTCCTATATACCCAAATCCCTTCTTTTTTTTTTTTTTTTTTTTTTAATTAATTTTCACTGTNTTTTTTTTTTAACTAAATGTGCAGCAATTTATTTTACATCACTGTTAGAAAACCCAGTAGTATTTAGGAGTACCGGCTCACAATACAAAAGGACTGGACTCCACAAGTTATGGTATGGTGAGCTGCTGCTTTAGAATACTGCCCTGTTTGATATATTTTTTTTGATTTTTCATCAGGGTTGTCTTTATTAATACTCTTTTTTTTCCCCCAAAATATCTATTTTTATGCATTTGTGACTCCCATTACTACTTTAAAGATTATTCATATAAAATATACATTTAAAGATACATAGAAATATATATATATTAAAAAGCGGGTTGTTCCAATTAACATAATGCTGTCAGCTTAAAATGTTTATTTTTATGCAAAACCTGTGGATAATAGCTTTGGGTTTTTTTAAAAAAAAGACAAGATTCTAAGTATCAGAGCTGTGATTTTTGTCTTGTAGTAACTGTTCTAGACCATTTAGAAAGCTGTGCTGATACCTAATTTATTGTGGGTTTTTTTGCTGTTGTTGTCCTCTGCTGTGTTTAAACCAGATGACTGTCCCAACAAAGATCCTTGTATGGCCTTTTCATTTTATTGAGCTTGCAAAGTAACTATCCAGTACTGTATTGTCCCTGCAGAAGTGGTAGCACTCTGCAAAAAAGGGATGTTGTTTTCAGGTCACGTGAGTGATGCTCCAGTATTGCTGGTGGGGAGGATGTTGTGCCTGTCTGCATTTGCTTCCCCCAACCCCAAGCCCCCTTTGTTTAGAGCAGGTTAGGATGGGTTACCTGGATCTTGCATTGCTCACAGATAAGTGATGTCAGCACATCTCAGTCAGATTCTGAAAATGCAGGATCGGACCCACAGTTTATAAATTGCCTTATATGAGAGTGGGATGGCATAGTGGGAAGCTTGTAGATGGCAGTGTTTTTTGGAACCAGGAGATCTGTCTCCTGGATCATGTTCAGCCCCCTTGTAAACATCCATGACTCCTCCCATTTTTCAGTATTTTTACGTCTCCTAAATACCTTGATTCTTGTTGGTGTTACATAATGAAATGATCTTCCCATCTTCTTTGGCTTAGATCTGATTCAAGTAGAAAGAGGGACAAGTAGACTCCTGAGTAGGCTGTGCCCACAGTGGTTTTTCAGTTTGCGGGCTGAACTGAAAAATATGAGGAAAAAAAGTTGTAAGGGTCACCTGACACAATTTTCCCCTCCCATTTTCTCAGTGGAATGGAAAAGGGAAAAATTGAAGCAAACAAACAAATTCTTTCATACCAAAATGAAACAGTAATTTCTGGGGTTCCTTTTTAACTTTTTAAAAAAGCATTATGCCTTGGGCTATAACAGTAATGTGAAACCTTCTGTTCTGAAAATGCTGAAAGAAAATGTTTTAATGTTAATAATCTTTTTGCCTTTGCCTTTCTTCTTAATCTGATGCCTGTTTTCAGTTAACCCTAAACTGTATTTTTATGCAAATACATTATCCACTGAAGAGAACCCAAAGAAGCCTATTGCCCAGTTCTGCTCCACTGACAGGTACACTGACACACTGCAGGGATTACCTGATGCCTGGCCCGGCAAAGCTGCTGTTTCCCCATTTAATAATCTTCCACTTGACTGTTTTACTGGATGAACAATAAAAGCATCTCTCATCCTGTGCCATTGACTGGTTTTGTAGCCTGGCTTAGAAAGACATTCTTGCTCTGTTGGTCTCAGTTTGGTCACAGATTTATGACTATAGATCTATGATTCTACTCCAATTTGATCCTAATCCTATTGTGCAGTGGGAATTATCATTTGCCCAACTGATAAGAAAGAAATAAGACATTGCTTTTTCTCCCTTTTCTGTCTTAGCAGTGTCAGTAATATATCTTTAGTAGACAGAATTAAGGAAAGGTCCCAGGATAAAGATGAGTGTGGTGTTCCAGGCATACTCTGTGCAGTTTGTCCATGGGTATTCCTCAGCTGTCTACTTTTACCACCTTCATGTTTCTTGGCTGTGAAGGTGATGCAGTAAAAGGGGTTGTGCAGGTTCGTTCCAGCTGTTCAGAGCTAATCCTGCATTGTGTCATTTGTTTGCCACAGTCCTTGAAGCTTTGTTCACAGTTGCAGAACCCTTTCCTGCCCCACTATCCAAAGACCTTGGCCAAGACTGACACCCCTGAGTCAAAGGGGACCTGGAGCAGGAGTGAGGACTCCATAATCTGTCTGGAATTGGGATGTCAGCTCATTTAAGTTTTGCAGCAGTCTCTTGGAGGGAGAAGGCCCAAGGCTAAGGAGAGAATGGAGTTCCAGGAAGGTCCAGAAACTATTTCGGTCTGAGAAGAAGTTACAAATACAGATATGCATGGTCAATATGATAACAGTTGCCTTTCACCTGCCAAGGACATTTAGTTCAGAATTTCCTCTTTCCTGCTTTGTGCTAGACACACTGAATGCTCTGCCAGTGTTGTGGGTGTTTTGGGTGCTGTGCAGTCAATGCCCCCAAACAGTGAATGTGCTTTGCTGAAGGATGCAGAAGTGTCTCTCACCCCTTTCTAGGAAGACCTACAGATCTTCCACAGGCGAGGCTTGTGTGCATCTAACACAGTAGCCTCTGATTTCAGTATCCTGGGTGTCTTTCATCATCTGGCCCCACTCTCCAGCTCCTCCCTCTTCCCAGCCTCTCCCATGCTCTTTGAGGATGATGGCAGCATAGGGTACGTCCCACCAGCGAAAAGCGCGAGGCTAGAAGATGCAAAAACATGTCTCTCAGCAAACCCTACACAGTGCAGCTTTATAGTGCTGATACCAGGAAAAAAAGCAACAGCTTTTCTTCTCTGGGCTGCCAAAAGGGAAGATATTCCTTGCCACCCAGGTACTGTCACAGCTGGTACTGGTGCAGACACCTCTCTGCTTGCACTCTCTGGTTCAGATATTTCTGCATAGCAGACTCCTGATGGAGAGGGGTTCTGTGGTGCCCAGAGCTGAATTGTGCCACCAGTCTTCATGAAGTATTGGGTCTGTAGCTGACGTGGGGGAGAGAATTAGATGATACTTTGGGAAATTTTGCTTATGAAACTAAATGGAGAAGCTGCAGCTGTGAAGACTGGTCTGCATGAGCTTGTACTTTGATGGGTCCTATGGCTATAACTCCTTCACCTGTTTTTGCAGCTTATTCTGGTAATCCTGATCCTAGTCTGTATTTCATGTAGAAGATCCCTACTTGAAACTTGCCAGATGCAGTCCTGGGCTTCTTGCTTCTCTTTAACTGAATTAAATGGGAACGACTTTGGCAATGTATTAGCAATCTCTTTTCCTTCTGTTTATTCAGTCTCCGAGTTTAATCACAATGACCTGAGAAATGTTTTGGGGGTTGACTTGAGTTTTTTTATTATTTTAATTTTTGTTTTGTTTAAACAAAGCTGAACAATTCCCATTGTATTCAGAGCTGTGATGCCATGTTCCAGTGATAAGTACTAGATGAATTTGTCCCATCTTGTTTCTTGGCGACGTTCGGAAATATAAT
This sequence comes from Grallaria varia, assembly GCA_013396735.1. Taxonomy (NCBI): domain Eukaryota; kingdom Metazoa; phylum Chordata; class Aves; order Passeriformes; family Formicariidae; genus Grallaria; species Grallaria varia. The sequence goes on along the minus strand of VWZG01000620.1, from coordinate 1,419,125 downwards.
TTGTGTCATCCCAAGCCCTGTGTCTGTTTTTCTCATTTTCCCTCTACCTTTATGTTAAGAAGCTGAAATTTTTCTCCTCAAAGATGTGAGTGGCTTTAAAGAGGTTTGGTGTCCAGGCACCTTTAACACTGGGAGTTCTTAGACATGGAGTGGAGATGGTAATGTTGGTCCTTCCCTGAATGACAACAACAGCAGAATAAACTCTGTGAGTAGCTATCTCTGTTCCAGTTGCTTGTGAGGACCTGACACCAAACAAATGCAGTGGAGGGAAGGATTTGAGACCTTTGCTTTTTAATAGCTACTAACCCCTAAGTAATGTGACCTTCATTCTCTGTTGTGAACATGATGCCACAAGGGCACTCTACCCCATCTGGCCAAACTTCTCCCAGCTCCCTCTGGCCTGTTGCCACGCCTGCTCTCCATTTCCAGGCTGGCTTTGGGGTCTGCTCTTTAATGGGGTGTTTTCTCCTGCCTGTAGGAAGAGGGTGTTTGTGCCCTTCAACCACAGTGATTCGGGAGCTAAGAGGGACAGGATTAGAGGAGCTCACAGTTCATAGCTGACTGTTTGGGGCTGCTCCCTTTAATGCCTCATTCCAGACAGGCTTGGTGTGGCTGCACATGGGACATGTGTGTAAATAGCAAGTGCTGGCCAAAGGCCAGACTGAGATCTATTGCAAACTGGTGCCAGTTAGCACTTGATGGATGGACTGCCAGAGTCTGCCTTAGCTTTAGCATGCGGGTGTTCAGTTCAGGGAGCTGACCAGGCTGTGCTCACACCATTCCTCCACTTAGTGCGTCTTAGCCTCTCACCTCTGCAGCACTGGGATGGACCTGAACCAGATCTTGTGGTGGAGGGGAAAAGGCAGGCGGTGTCCCTGAAACTGTCACTGCAGCTGGTGACTCGGACTCTGCCGTGACGTGGCATGATGACTCCTACAAGGCTGAGCTGGGCCAGCTCTGCTGCGGCTGGAAGGTCGCAGGGCAGGGGTGAGACCCAGAGGTATGGGGGCTATGTGTGTGCTTTCTGTTTGCTCTTTCTAACAGTTTCATTCCCATCACCTAGAAATACAAAGGAAATCATAGAATTGATTGGGTTGGAAAAGACCTCAGAGATCATCAAGTCCAACCCTTGGTCCAACTCTAGTCCGTTTACTAGATCATGGCACTCAGTGCCACGTCCAATCTCTGTTTAAAAACCTCAGGGGACGGTGAATCTCCCACCTCTCTGGGCAGGCCATTCCAATGCCTGATTACTCTCCCTGTAAAGAATTTTTTTCTAATATCCAACTTAAATTTCCCCTGGCAGAGCTTAAGCCCGTGCCCCCTTGTCCTATTGCTGACTGCCTGGGAGAAGAGACCAACCCCACCTGGCTATAACCTCCCTTCAGGTAGTTATAGAGAGTGATGAGGTCACCTCTGAGCCTCCTCTTCTCCAGAATGGGAGGGGAGAAGACACCAAGGGGGCGCAGTGAATAATTTATTGCCAGCCACCTCTGCTCAGCTGTATAATTCATTCCCAGTGTTGTTTCCTTGCTCAAAACAAGCAGTACTTGGTCTCATTGGCTGGGTGCAGGCTGTGGCCACATAAGCCCTGGCAGCACATCTGGAACAGGATCAGGCTCATGGGTCCCTGGTCCAACCTTGAGAGCCCTCAGCACACCGAGGGAAGAGCTTGGCTTTACTCCAGTAACACATCTGGAGAAGGAAGCCTCTGAGATGGAGGAGACGTGGCACCTGGTGAGGCCAGGGTGCCTGGGAGTGGGCAAGGTGGAAACCAGGGCATTATGTGCTGTAGGGGACTGGCAGTGACTGGTGTCAATTGCTGCACGACATCCCCACATGAAGGAAGGAGTATTTGGTACCAAGGCTGTCCTTCGGCTGCAGCTCATGCCACCTGGGAAGACACTGTGGTAGGGAGTTGGAGCCCGAGTGGACCTAGGAGTCACTCTGCAGCCCTGGGGAGGAGATGGGAATCTGAGGCAGCTCTCGGCAGTTTCTCCTGTTTGCTGGGTGGGTGAAGCTGATGCCCTTTGCAGAGCAGGATTGCTGCTTCAGCAGGTGGAGAAGCCTCTGCTGCACAGCCCAATCCACAGAGCCATTAATAATGGTGCAGGAGCAGGAATTCAGCAAGTGCCCGTGATTAATTAGCTCATCACAGGCAGTTAATGGCCAGTCTGCTCTCCTTGGCCCCGTGGTGCAGGTAATGGAGCAGGCATCACTTCTCACCAGGCAAGGTGCAGCCCCTGCCAGGAGCAACGGGCAGGATCTGTGAGCTGTTCTGATGCTCTGCTGATGGGCATTTGGTGAGGTTGCTTTTTCTGGGGAATAGTTGAAGGAATAGATTTGCAAGGGGACTTGTTAGTTATTGGAATCAGGTAACCAACTCTCTGGCAGGGGCCCAATCTAATATCAGCTTTCCTTTTCCTAATAGTGGCTTTATCTCATTTCTTGCCTGCATTTGGGAGTGCTCCCTCTTACCGAGGCTGAATTCTTCACATGTACTCTGCTTGTCTCAGCGCTTTCTCATGAATTAATATATAGAAATTCAGGTACCACCTATGCTGCATCAGGCACGGGGGATGAAAGAGCCATGCAGTGAGGAGGACACACAAGTAAGTCTGCTTTTTGAAATCTAAGTGAAGAGGAAGCAATCCACTCCACAGGTGACCCTGCAAGGGAGGAGATTGAGCTCCACCAGGTGCAGGTCATAACCTCTGTCCCAGCTGCTTTGCAATAAGGTAGGAGGAAAGAAAAGCTTCAGCAGGATTGCATTGTATTAAAATTAAATTGCACACGTTCACATCATTTGAACACCGTGACACAGCCCAGGGGGTGAAATTTATGTGGTAGTACTGGGACTGCTGCTGTGCCAATAAGGAGTGCAAGCCTGTTGCTCTGTGGTCCAAAGAGGATCATGTTTCCTTTTAGGGCTCATTCTGTGGCTGTCACAATGTTGGCTACTATGGCAGAAGTCCAGCGTGTTCAGAAACCCCTGTGCCACAGCCTGTAATTTCTCCTATGTCCAATTCAGAGACCCCTGAGAGCCTCCTGGAGTGAGTTCCTCTCTCTAATGTCCAGCATTGCCTCAGTACATCTCTGTTAGAGGCTTCCAGGAGAGACCTGACTATTGATTTTGCGCAAAGTGCTGTATTTGCTGTTGGAGGCGATGCTGTGGTTAGGTGTGAGCCAGCCACAGGGAGGCGCCCGAGGCATCTCTGTGCGCCTTCTCTCTGTACAGAACATCTCAAATGTCTGAAAAACACCTTCTGGCTGCCCCCTCTGAGGAAATCTGGGGAAAGCTCAAACTGAGCACATCTGTGCTGGGAGCAGGGTGTTTTAGTGGCTGGGCCGTGACTTTGCACTTGATGATCACATTAACCAGAGAGGCTTTCAGCCCTCTAAGGACATTCTTTCCCCATAATGCACAGCAGAGGCTGGCTTTGCTCCTCTATGACAAGTGGCCACCTTCCTGAATCCCCAGCAAGTTTCACCTGGAGCCACGTTGTGATGTGTCATCTCCATCTTCTGCCTCCTAAGCCCTCTTTCCCTCAGGAGGCACAGGAAGGCTGTGTGTCTTGCCCTACAGAGGCAGTGACATATCAGGGCAGGAGAACAGGTATTTAATTTACTTTGCTCTGCTCTGGCAGTCCCAGCATTGCTCCCTGTGTCTCAGGCATTCTGCTGTGTCTGTGAGGAATTGTTGCTCTTTCCTGTATGATGCAGATGTTTTTGCAGGACTGTAAATTACTCCCATCCAGTAACGCTTTTATGAAGCACTTTTCCTCCACACAATGTAGAAAAATGCAACTGAAGTTGGTAATTAAATGTTTACTGTTAAGTACTTTATATATTATGTACTATAGATCATTCCATCCATTAAACAATCCATTTAACTCCCTTTAACCGCATTATTGTCTATTATTAGGTTAATCAAGATTCACATCCTGTAACTCTGCATTTCTATCTAATTAGCCTTTCTTTCTTACTTCATATTTCTATTTAATTAAGCTCAGCATCAGAGCTGAATTCCCTGTGCTCAGCACTAGCAGAGGACTTGATCCTTGCAATGCTCAGCAAGGGGAGGGATGCCAAGTTTTAGGCAGTCTCCTTAGATATCTGCAAAGGTTTTCTTCCTGGAGTCAGTCCCTGCTTAACTCCTGAGAAATTTGTGTGCATGTAAGAAACTGTAGGGTTGTCACCTTCTCAGTTATCTCAGATTATGGAAGAGTTTCCCTACACACGATGGCTGCAGCTGGTGCGAGTGTGCTGCAATGATCGCATGGAGCATCCAGCCACCACACACGGTGCGTGTTGGACTGGGAGTTCCTTTATTTTGTGACTGGAAGGGCAGGGAGTTTGTGTTGTAGGGATCAGCAGGTGGGAATAACTGTATCTTATCTGATCAGGCACAAAAGTGCATGCTGGTGCTCTCCCACTTGTTCCCAGGCTCTGGCTGTGGGTGATGGCTGGTGGGACAGGACACAGGACCTACCCGCGCGGTGGGGTTTGTCAATGTGCACCACCTTTATCTGTAACTCTACAGGCCCCATTTGATAAACCTTTGCAGAGGTGCTCAGACTTTGATCTCCAGATCACTTGTAAGTGGTGTGCTAGAGAGCTGCTGGCTCCGACCCATGCAGTGGGTGGGTACGAGGAGGCTGTGATACTGCGCACGGGGTTGCGCGGGGCTGGCCTGGGTCTGAGTGCTGCTCTGACACGGTAGCTCGCATCACGCTTGCTGATAACATGCACTTTTGCAAAAACGTGTGCTCTGTTCTCTCAGTTCCTGAGCCCTGGGGTCTGCTACAGGAGGCTGTCAATTATAATCTCTCCCCCTCAGATGTTTTTGGGGATACCCAAGGCACCGAACGTGACAGCATCTCTAGAAAACAGATGAAATAGCAGACAGGGAACACCTTGCTTGTCACCACTTAGCATCCAAGCTGCTATGGCTTTGAGGAATTGTCTGGGCCCTTCCAGAGTCCCTGAGCAGCTCTTTTTTGCTAGTACCAGTCCAGAACAATCAGCAAATTGAGTTCTTTTTATTAACTTTAAAAGAAGACATTAGCCTCAGCTAGGAGAATAAAACCAATTTATGAGGCAATTAGCTCTGCAAAAACATTTCAGTCTCCCCAGAGCAGCCATCTGAGGAGCATCTTATTCCAGCTGCACAGCTTCTTCCGGCCTTGGGTTTACAGCACACTCCGTTTATCGTAAATAATAGTAATGTATAAACAAATGGTTTCCTGATGAGTGCGTGAGACAGCCAGGAAATTCTTCTCTGCCTGAAACTAGACTGTGTTGTTGGTTTCCTCCCTTCAGGTGCCATTCTTGTGGCCTGTTACGTGATTGTGATTCATTTTGATGCTCAGACTCCTTATAAGCACTATTATCATATGTGGGCTTTTTGTGGGATCTGCAACAGGGTTGGTTGCAATCTAAAGGGTTTGAATTACATGAAGAGACCACAGCAGCAGATGCAGAGAGCTCTGGGTGTATTTTCTAAGTCCCTTTGTAGGAATTGCAGCTTTCTCGGGAGCTGCCTGTTAATGCTGGAAATTTAGGCAAAAGCCAAAAATGGGGTCTTCCTCTGCTGTTATTGTCCTGATACAATAAATCCTGTGTGATGAAGGTGGTTCAAGGATGAATGTAGATTTGAGTTGACACAAAAGTTTGATTTGCTACTTGTGGGTTAGCCTATGACTTCCAAATTTGCCTTAAAAGCAAATTGGGATAAAAGGTTAAAATTGAGTTCCAATGACCTGACGCACAATATCATTCTGCCAATCACAGAACTCCTATTTTCTGTATTTTCCTGTTTCAACTTTTCCTTTTTTATTATAAACATCCATTTCCTGATTTTAATTCCACAATTCTATTGTGGAAGTGAAAACTAGAAAACCAAAACACTGGAACATAACATTTTTACTATAAGCATTCTGCAAAACTTTACAATTCTGTTAATTCAACATATTTTTTGATGTAAAATGATGCTACTGGAGGAGTGCTGACCAGCTTTATTTGGCTTATATATAGCTCACTCCTCAAAAGAGCCCTGGTCTTGCACCATTTTTATCTCCAACAGCAGGAGGGAATCCTGCAGATCTTGGCGTGTGTTAAGAAACCCAAGGGGAAAGAAAGTGCAGCTGCTGCGATCTTATTAAAATATCCAGAAAAAGAAAGTGCTAAACTCCAAGCTTTTCAATATGAATCAGGATGCCCAAATGTGGTTTTCTATGGAGAGTTCTCAGATGTTAAAGTTGGGGCTGTCTGTACCTCTCTTTCTCACTGAGCCCTGGTTCTGAATCTTGAGAAGGATGTACCCAGCCCTGAAACACAGTAGTTCTTATATTTATTAGGCTAATGACCATGAAAGGACAGGGGAAAACTGATGAAAGGCAATGTTCAGAGCCACAACCAGCAGCAGTCCTGCTGTCATTATGACTCTTGAGTACAGCTGTGGATGCAGCATGAACACCTTTAGATTAAAGACCTTACAGGACCCCTACCTCAGACATGGTGGCTGCAAGCCCTTGAGGGGTGAGCCTGGAAGGAGGTTGTGTGAGGGACCCAGCACACTCCAGCCTTTTGCAGCAACTTCCCATACAGTTTCCAGCTGTGCGTTTGCCTCATGCTTCACAATGCAGATTAAGTGTGGGATTTACAGCCACTCAGAAGTGCTGCTATCAGTAGCTTGACCAGCCCAAATCTATCAGAGGCTTTGAAGGAATTTTTTCTCTTTAATTTTTAAAATCCTCTCCTGCTCCACTTCTTTCTCCACCATAGAGTTAAAGCTCTGGTTAGCATCTATTTTGGAATAGTTAGGCCTTTAAATTTTGATGACTCAGTGAGTCCATCCAATGTTTTCTAAAAGATTTTAATTCTAAGCTTTGGGGGTTTTACACAGCTGGTTGAATCTGTAATGACTTTTCTTCATTCGCACTTGAACTTTCTAGTGTTCTGGTGCTCTTTAACTCCTACAAGGCCTCATTTATGTTCTGTCAAAGTACTTGCACCAGGAGATGAATGGTTCTTCCAATACCCCCTTTTTATTAGCATGTAGGTTTATAAATGATGCTGCCACTGCAGGGATTAAGCATAGCCTGAAGAAGACACAACCTCCTAAGGTGTTTGATGTCATGGCTGCATCATTCTGTATAGAGCCTGTGGCAACTGAACTGCATCCCCTGTGTGTGTGTGTGTGTGTGTGTGTGTGTGTGTGTGTATGTAGTAGGCCATGCATGTACAGTACCAAAGTCATTCCTGCCTCTGTCTCCCTAGGCGTGTGCACAGTACTGTTTATCTGAGCAGTTTTCACATCTTAGTCTGTATGACTACAGGGTGTGGATACTTCAACAGGCCATTTGTTGTTGGCCTTAAAGGTAGGATTGGACTGAGCCTAGTTTTTAAAACTAAGGGGTTGGGTTTGCTGTCAGGACTGGTACCAACCATCACACTTGCTTGTGCAGAAAGAAAACAAAATTGGGTTCTCCACGGCTAAAGGTGAAGGGACTCTTTGGCACCATAGTAACAAAGAGAGGAATGTTTCAGCAGCAATTCTCTGCAGGACAGGCAAGCCTTTGAGACAGCACTGCTACGGACACCCATGGGATGTCTCAGAGCAACAGCACTCCTAAAGCACCTCTGCTTCACTTGTCTTCAGGTATGAGATAGTCACTAGGCAGTTGCTTGAGTGGAAAAAAGGGAAAAATAACAAACAAAACGGGGGGAAAGGGTGAATAAATACATTGTGTGTAAGTTGGAAACCATCTCTGTTATCTGTGTTATCACATGCATCAGCTTTGATAGGCTGCTGAGTCATCTTCTGGCCCAATACTCCTGTGATGATGTGCAGAGGCTGTCCCACTTTGATACTCACTCGTACAAACGTAGGCACTGCTGTAGTGGCAGTAGCTGTCAGCTGGATAATTGCACAGAGGCTGCTGGGTTTCCGTGTTGATTATGAAAGAATTCAGACATCCTAGTGGGAGGCTACAGTGTGATGTTGGGGCTGGATTTTCTATGGAGTTTCGGTGCTGGAAGATTCAGTTAAATGCTTGTGAGGACTGACTGAGAAGTCTCTGTGCCTAAATCTTACTGAAATCATGGGTGTTTTGGTGTCCCAGCTGCCAAGATTCTTCTGAGAAGTCCCATTTTTAAGAGGAGATGTTGGTAACGTACTTGTGTTATGGAGAGCTGGCAGCTACAAAAATACCCAATGCCAAAGTAGAGTAAACAAGATAAATGTGTAATTTGATGTCCTTGCCATTGATAAAGGATTTCCTCTGAAATACTAGGGATCATCTCTAAGGAAGAGTAGGTGGGTCAGGAAAGGAAGTTCAGCTGGAACAGGCCTCAGAAGAGCTGGCTTCCATCTTTGCCCTGCCCCAGACTTGCTGAATTGTCACAGAAGCTTACAGAGACCTGGCCTTTAAGAACACAGCAGCTGAGGCTGGTTTAGAGATCTCTCACCCCACGTCTTACTTAGTTCCTGAACAGGTTTTGATGGCCATGGGGTCCAGTTTCCATCAGAAACTACTAGCATATTGGTCTCCTTCAGATGTTCAGATAAAATAAGATTTTCTATCACATCTTTCCCATTGCCCTTGCCTGCAGAGGAAAGCCCAGCCCATGCCTGGGCAGGCAGCAGCCTGAGGAGCTGTCTTCCATGTGCAAAATGTTCCATCAAAGGCCACGTACCTGCACAAGAACACTGTGTAAGAAGTGACTTCAGGTGGTGTATTTCACCAGCACATTCAGGGGTTGTGCATCAAAGTGGAAGTGGCATTCCCTGTGCTGGCACCTTCTGCTGTGGGTACCTGTTGTGGGCTTAGGGTGATGGTTATTCTCCCTCTGCTAGTTGGTGTTGAGTATAGCCTGGGGATGACATGGGCTTCTTCTCATCTCCAGAAGTAATATTATTCATGTTTTCTTAACAGGAAATGTGTCACAAAAGCCTGGTATCATGCCAGGCTAGCATGATGTGTCTCTTAGGGGATAATTTTCCTTTTGGGACAGCCTGGAAGGAACACATCTCTCTTGTAAAGGCCATGGCAGAAATGATGAAGTGTGTTTCACTGTTACCAGAGACAGCACTATGCAACTTTACTTCTTCAGCTTCAAGGTTACAGGGCAGCAGGCCACCATCAGCTGTCAGACATAGGGAACAAGCAGTGCCCTCCTCTTCTAGCTTCTTTCAGACTTAATTCCTCTCTGTGGCATTCAGGTCTTGTTCTCTTGCTACAACCAGGGCCGTAGCTGGCTTGTGAGCTGGACTTTGACAGGGGTGAGTCCTTGCTTCAAACCGTTCCTTTGCAGCTCTTGTAGGACTTGCTGCTATGGCACTGGGGGCTTTTGATATGACCCTGATGCTGCCACCCTGCAGGGGTTGCCTTCCTTCAGCAGAAACATCTCACACAGACCTCAGCTCCGCAGTGTCTCAGCCTGGCTCTGCATTTGGGGGGAAAAAAAAATTGGAGAAGGAGGGAGGTTGTGGAGCCCCAATAAGAGGCAAGCTCCTTGCATCCAGCCTCATGCTGTGGCTGGAAATTGTCTTGCAGGTGTCACTGGTCAATGGGATGGGATGGAGGAAAGCTAACAGGCCTCATCTTGGCTGGGGAAAAGAGTTTTGTAATTAGGATAAAGCCCTACATCTGCCAGAGTTGTAATTTCTTTTCTGCTTTCTTACTGTGTGGCAGGGAGTTGTGTTGCCCACTCCTCAGAGGATAAAAATTCTGTTGTTTGAGGCTGGATTGCACCCAGTGGTGTGGTCCAGCCATCAGATGGGGAAGGGCAGAGCATAATGACAGCCGGGCAGGGTTTTTTTTCAGAAAATAGAAGACAAGGCCAACTTTTCTGATGAGGAGCTGGGGAGTGTGTGTTACAGTCATTAGCAAAGACTTTAAAAGAACCAGCAGTGCCCTGTGTTTTCAAGTCCAGTCAGTAGCACTTAATAGCCCTGGCTCTCTGCAGAACTCCCTCAGCCTGTTTGCAGTCACTCCCAGCAGTGAGACTGGTAGATTTATATGATTTTACAGGGGTACAAAAGAGTTTCTTTGCAGTACAGCACCATTTCCCCTTAATGGACTCTGTGACAAAGCAAATTTTGGTGGTGTAAAAGTGCCTGGGCTGCTGGACCAAAGTACTCTATTTGCAACACCCCGTGGTGAGTGAAAGCCACGGGGCTGGTTATAACCATGCTGAAAGGTTGCAAAAGCACTGATCACACCAGGCACTTATAAAAGCCACATTTATAGCACTGACCTGTATGTTATAAAGAATATCATTATTTTTGCTTCTAAATTCAGCCTAATGTTAAAGAATCAGTGTGCTGAGGGCTGCACAGGGTGTTGCAGACAGGGTATCCCCATGAATCCTTCCAGGAACTGGTGTGTTACTGACATGCTTGTGCAAGGGCTTGTTTCTTCTCCCCAGGTGGCTCAGCTCCTGTGAGGAAGCAAAAGAGTCTCTGTGAGGTGGCCAGGTCTCCTGGGAGCAGCATGAACTCTCAGCTGTGTGGAAGTTGCAAGAGGCAGGTTGTGAGCAGGGGAAAATGCTTGAAGGGTGACCCTGGCAAAAGAGGACTAGCACAGTGTGGGAAGAGAGAGCTCTTATAGTCAGGGTTGAGACGCAGCCACAGTGTGCAAGTGAACGCTCAGATATGGGTCTTTGTGTCACAGTGTCAGAGAAAGTCTGTCCCTTAAACACCTGATGTTGCATCTTTTTGTTTGAACTGCAGAATTTCTCCCATTTGTGAAGGCTGGGAGGCTCAGCAATGGGTTGATGGGTTGATGGACCAGCGTTACAGCTGACACCTGACAGGCTTTTATGTAGAGAGCACGGATATGGCTGCCATGCCTGGGTAACACAGTACTTGGACTTTAGGAATTAGCTACATCTGTTCCAGATATAAACCAATTTAGATCTGTTCTCCCTTCAGCCCTGTGGGCATCATTGGAGAAAGGTGGCTCCAGTTTACAGTCCAGTCACCCGATGTAAGACCAACACTTGTTGATACTGGGCAGAAAACTCATTTTAAGTCCCACATGAGTGATCAGCCATAGACCAGCACCCTCAGAAGGCAGAAGATTGGCCAGGTGGGTGCTGAATGTGTGTCATTGGGACAACTTCGAATGAGTGTGATATGAATAGAGGGATATCATCCCTGCTCAGTTCTCCAAAACAACCCAGTCTCCACATGCAGATGTCTGAGAGCCTGCAGACTGAGTGGGCAGGCTGGGAGCATTGAGTACACCCACGCTGCTTCAAGGACATGGGGTGTGGAATCTCATTCCCAGAGTCCCACAAATCTATGGCTTCTGGAGTGTAACCCAGAGGTGATGCAGAGAGGAAAGGATCTTGTGGAAGCTAGAAGCACTTTGAGAGCTTTCTTCATGGCTGTGGGAGCTGCTCCCTAAACCAGTCAACGCAAAGATCCTGCTGCCTTATGCAGTTAAAGTTCTTGCTGTGCCTTGCTGGTGTGCACATCCGCAGGAGCAGCTCAGGGTGGCAGTGCTGCCCCGTGGTTTGCACCGTTCCGTGTGCTGATTTAATTTCCTTGCTGACACCCAGAGAGTTGTATTCCCAGAGGGAGCATCAGGGGTTTCACAGGAAAAAGCCCACAGATGCAAACTGCAGAAATCTGCGTCCTGCCATGCTGGGTTTAATTAAGGGAACACTGAAAAAGTCCCTGTTTGGTAACATCTCTTTCTCTCTTCAGTTATGCTGTGTTGGAATTTAAGTGGCTTTATGGTGAGACTGAGTTCGGGCTCACATCTGGCAATATTAAATCACTGCCCTGTAGGAAGAGAAGGTTATTTCAAATTTCTCTATTTTTCTGTATTTCAAGTGACTACTTGTGCCAAACACACATTTCTGCTACAAGTGGTGGAAATGAAAAATGTGCAGCTTCTGTAGGAAGCATGAGAAAGGAGCAATAGAAAATGCCACGCCATTGAATGTTAGCACTGTCTAGTCCCAGAGGAAAGTGTAGCCTTTGAATGACAGCACTTCATCTGGACATCATTTGGCTGAGAGGTAGCAGTGGCACACGGATCTGGAACAGATACAACCTTGTGGTGCACTGGTTGCTATTTCATTTGTGCTCCCAGCACTGACATATCTCCTGGGGATGATTGACAGAGTTTTATATGTTTGAGAAACTTCTAGCAACTGATACATGGATGTAAAATCTGTCTACTAAATATGTTTCATTTATTTTCCTATGCAATTTGTTATCTAGGAAATCTATTTATTTCATATAACCTACTTACCTAATTAGATAAAGTTGTATAAATAAATATGAAGGCAAAGGAACATTGCATTTCTTCCTAGGTGTGTCCACTTTATCCACTCAAAAATCATTGTTCAGCTTGGTTTTAAGAATTTTCCTCTTTTTTTTTTCTTTTTTTTTTCTTTTTTTTCTTTCCTGGATATCCAGTGTAGTCTGACTTAAGGTACTGAAGCTGTATTGTTACCTTTTCCCTGATAGCACATCTGCTGTGTGGATGCTCTGTGCTTTTTATATGAAACCTGTGACCCATGTGCTTAAATGCATGTATATTTGTCCAGGGGCTCCTAGGCAGAAATAAGGTAGCCTCATGATGTAGAAAGAGATATAGAAATACATTTATGTATCTATATTTGAATCATAAATCCACCCCCCACCACCCTACAGATTACAATGGCTTCCTGTCAGCTTTGTGATGGAGAATTTCAGGAGCCCTGGTGGGAAGGTGTCCCATCACAAGCATCCTGCTGCATGACACAGTGTGTAAGTGAGTACATTTATATGTGTGTGTGCTTCTTCTCTGTAATGCATCACTCAGGATTATCCCAGCCTCAGAGGTAACATCCTGACCTGGTGCAGTGGCAGATTTAAGGCCTGAAATACCCTTGAAGCTTTGTTGATTTGGGAAGCAAAGCATCTCCACTTGTTCTAGACAGCATCGGGGCTCCCCCTGACCTTTGGCAATGCCCAAGGCAGCTAGATGGCTTTTGAGTCATGACTTCTGCTCCTCATCTAGCTGGAGGTTTCCCTCAACAGGTTTCCCTTTTTACCCCTTGCTGTGCTTTGGATTTGCTCCTTGTATAGGGAAGAAATAACCCAGAAACATACAGGGGTTAGTTGTGATGATGAAGCACGCTCAGTTGGTTGTGCTAACAAAGCAGTGTCAGCAGTGCTTGGGCACAGCAGGTCATGGTGGTGGATGATCATCTCCACTGGTTTCCAGATCTGTTTTCTATACCTCTATGGCTATGTGGAATCAAGGTTGGTGTTGTTCAAGGGGAAAGAGCTCCATCAGAAACAAGTTTTGCTTCCTATTCCAATGTTCAATTCCCCTAAGCATAAACCAGTATGAATATTTTGCCAAGGTTATGGAGACTCTTTGGCTTGAACTAGGAAAAGGCAAAGCACAAAGAATAAGGAGAAATAGCAATGTGTGTAATGGAGTCAAACAGTTTTCCAGGATTTGCACACCCCACAAAGTCCAGGCAGGGCATTTTATCTCTCAAAACAGGGAGAGCAGTTGCTTTTTAGGAGGGTGAGATATTCTCTTGTCTATCTGCAGCACAAGTCTCTGCTGCTGTGCCTCTCCTGCTGCTGCTAGAAAGGGAGCACAAAGGCTTTTGCTTAGTAGATATGGCCAAGAATTTCTCCAAAGCATCAGATGTCAAATCAACATTTTCAATCTCTTCTCTCTGCCCGAGTCACTTTTCCTTCATGTTTCTTTCACTGTTTTTCTCTTTCTACATCCTCCCCCTCCTTCTCCCTGATCAAACCCTTTCTCTCATGGCAAACATCATTCCTACAGCAGGCAAGATGAAATACATCTCAGTCTGCATGAATCCCCGTGCAGACAGAAACCCAAGAGAGAAGGGCAAAGAACAGCAAATAAGAAGGTTTGCAGAATGCCAACACAGCAATGACAGTGAGAAATACAAGACAGAGCAGTTAACCACACAAGGAAATAAATGCTCCTGTGGGAAAAATCCTACACTAATGCCTATTAGCTTAATAGCCCTGTGGTTTAAGCAGAGGGCTGATAGACAGGGGGTCTGGGCTCTGCACGCTGCTGTCACTTGGGAGATTGGATGCTCGCCCTGCTCTTGGTCATCTTTACTTTCAGGTTTGCCACTTTTCGGTATAAAATGGGATGCAGTTTCTCCTGGGGCTGCCAGACACCGGCAGAATCCAGCAACACCTGGAGGAACCCACCCTGCTGGATGGAGGACTTCACCAGGTGTGTGCAGGCTCTTGTGCAAGGGGCAGATCTCGCCCTCCGTGTGGTTCCTCCTCTCCCATCTCACTGTCTGTCCAGAAGCTGGAGGTGAATGAAGGTCTCCAGGACCTTTTTCCAGAAAGAGGTTGCATGCAGTGTGGCCAGTCCAAACCTAAAGTGCTCTGCAGGTGTTTTATTGGTTGTTGGGACTTTGGGGACTGAACTTCTGAGAAAAAGGATGAAAACAAAAAAGGAATGAAATGGAAGCAAATGGTAGAGCCAGTCCAACAGAGAACAGGAGATAATCAAGTGTACCAGTTTACCAGGAAGGTTTATGAGAGAAGGAGAGCAAAAATTCCCTTGGAGAAAAGATAAAGAGGGAGATTATTATATACTTTACTTCATAGTGCTTCCTGACAAAGAGCTGAGGGCATTGTTTTCTGCTTTAATATACTGTGTTAAACATCAAAGGGATGAAGGCAAGGAGCCTGAGCAGCGATGAGTTAGTCTGAAAAGTGAAATTTTTTTGGCCAGGGAGTAAAGGAACTTTATTGGTTATTAGACTTTTCGGCTCAGAATGGACAAGTCAATATTTTTTGTTTTGACTGCTGCTGTTTCCTCCTTCAATTGTTAAATCCCCTCTGCCTGTAAATACCCTCCTTTGAACAAAGTCTGCTTGTACTTAGCAAATGGCCTGAGAAAGCTGAGTGTTGAGTCAGTGGGGCACATAACTCAGTTTGAGCACTGCAGAGGCTAGAATTGCAGAGGTACTGGGTTAATAGTAGACTCTTAACACCAGGATTTGGAGCAAGAATATATTAGGTCCCAGCACCCTTTTGCTATGGAAAGGGTGAGATTTTAGGGAGGATAAATAAGGGGATGAAATTCTGTGTTATGAGATATGAATGTCCTGGACAAGAAATTTTAAAGAAGAGTGGTTGAATGGAGGTCCTGCTGGTAGTAACTCAAGGTATGAGACCTTTCTCCCTTTTTAGCCTTCTAAGACTGCCAGGAGTTAACACAAAAGTAATTGTTGGACAGTGGGTAGATGGTGATGGTTAAGCACCCCAGAGGAAAGAGAAGTCTCTGATGATGAGAGTGTTGCCAGCTCTGCAAAAGGCTTCATCAAGCCAAATATTACAATTAGCTGTTGTTAAGTATTGCTTCCTACATTGCTTAAGAAGGAAGGAAAAGGTTCCCTATACCTGGAAACTTCTATAAGCGTGGAGATGAATTTTGAATAGACATTTGCAAAAAAGAGAGAAATTTTTTATTTTTCCTCTTATGACCATGTCATATCCAATTTACTGCTTTGCAGTGGTTGGAAAGAAACTTATTAGGAAATAAGACTGCTACCTCAGAGCTGGGATATTAATTTTTAATCCATTATTTCCTTCTGATGATGATGGAAGTGGAATCAAAGATGGGTGAATAGTATAGTCCATGCCCTTGTTGTTCTGGAAGCACACACTGAGCCCCAAGCTGTTCTCAAGGCTTTCCTTTCCCAGCTGGCCAAAATAAGCTGCACCAGCCTTCTCCTGCATCCCACTAGCTTGTGAACATCTCCCAGGCTATAATACATTAATTATCACTGTGTCACTGTCGGTGATAGATGAGGAAGCCAGGGCAGGAGGAAGGGTTAAACCCTTTGGTACCAGCAAGAATGAATTACTGAAAGATGTTGACGAAAATGAATAGAAATCCCCGGCAGAGGAAGAAAGCAGAAATTACATCACTCCATGCTCTGAAGGGGACAGCCAAAGTGTGGCACAGGATACCCAGGGTACCTAGGCTTGTCTTGGAAGGGAACTGCCATCTGCAACTACTGTTGCCCTGCACAGGCCACTCACTTAAGAGCTGGATGATCCTTGTGGGTCCCTTCCAACTCAGTATTTTCTGTGATCTGTTGCCTACGCATGGTAAGACTGAAAAGCCAACCTCAGAGGATAAAATACGAAGGGAAAAAAATTGTTCCAGTTGCAGCTGCTGGCGGGGAGCAGCATGTAATCAGGGAGCCTGAGAACTAGCTGGAGAAACACCAACCCTCAGGCCCCCTCTGGGTAATGTCCCTGGCAAACCATGCTTGCCACGAATGGTCAAATGCCTTGCTTTTTAATATCCCACCCGAGGAAATGGCCCTTCTGTGCCCCCACTCCCTCAAGCTGAAACAATTTGGCCATTAATGTGAATCATGAATGCTATTTTCCCAAAGCGAGCTGTGTTACACATTAGAAGCTTCACAAAACAGTCAGGAAGCAACAAACTTTGGCTTTCAAAGAGCAGGTACAATCAGAGCTGGTGGCCGTGTGTATATATATATATATATATGCACACACAGATGTTATTTACAAACAAATCAAATTTACAAACACTCAAATGTTTTCCAAAAGGATTTAATGCCTGATTTTGGTGTGTTTGGCTTTGTAAACTTAACAAATCTTTCTAAGGTAACAACAAACTTTTCCATGAAAAAGTGTTCAATTCCCCTCAGTCTGAATCTCTTATCTCAGCTGCAGAATTGTTCACTTCAGCATGAGCTGTGTTCCCCAGCCCCAAAAACCACAGGAGGAAAGAACCCACTGCAGTTGACAGATAGGGATTGATGTTTTGTGTGTGTGTTCACCTATGTCGACTTCAGCCTCAGAAAACACAGATCTGCCACCTGTTTGATGAAAGGGTTTGAAGTTTTGAAGCTTAAATAGCAAATCAAGCAACAATGGGAAGTGCAAAAGAATTTCCCTCCCCATTTTTTTCTCATTTTTTTCCTTTTTTTGGCCTTTCTGATTAATAAAGAAATTCTCCAGTCAGTCCTAATGCATTTGTAGAAACTTAGTTGGCAAGGAAACCACGAGTTAAAAGTAATGCAGTGAGTTGCTGTCTGAAGCTGGTTTCTATTCATAATGATTCTTTGAAATATCCTGGATTGTATGAAGACAGTGTGTTTCACACGGGCTCACGCTGCAATCTCTCCCTCAATGGCAAGTGCCGTAGCTCAAAGAAATCACAAAGCCAACTTTGCTCCCTTATTGCAGATACACTTCTAAGGGTCACGGGTGGAGGGGAAGGTTTGAGATAAGTGGGCCTTCACTCTCTCCTTCCATGGGGCTCACAGAGAGCACTAACCAAAGCTGTGGCTCCTTGCCTGTTATGCAAAACAAGTACTAGTCCATCTTAAAACAAGTTCTTTGCAGTCAAAGACTTCAGCTTTAAAAAGTTCCCAAATGGGCTTGTGACTTAGCACAGGCAAAAAGTCACTGCTGGAGGATGCAAGGGGACAGTTCTCTGTGAAGGCTCCACCAGATTTGGTTTCACCTGAAAAGCAACTTTCTGAGAACAGGAGGCAACTTGTTGCTTTGTGTTTTCAAGAAACAGAGAGATGGAAAAGGCTCCTGTTCTCATTACTCTTACCTCCTTATCTGACTCCTTGATGCTCCTTGAGGGACTTAAACAACAATGTCGAGCACCTGACCTCCGTGGGAGCTGGATTTGACTGCTCTGACTCAGTCGAGTTAGAATTTGTCTCCTAGAAACTGAGGTACCATCCATTACTGTCGTGTTTGGGTTTGGGTCAATAAGTGCCATCTCTGCCCGCAGGGACAAAGCTGTCACTGGTCAGTCTGGACTGGAAGAGAAAGAAGAAATTTGTTATTTCAGAGAAATAAGTATCTACTGACTGGAAACTAAGCGTGCTAGGCTCTTCAAAAAGTAGCCTCTTTTAACCGATTCTTCTTCCTCTGAGGGATCAAAAGCAATTCAAGAACACAGAAAGAGGGAGAATAGAACTGGGACTTACAAGTAAAAAGAGTCCATTGTGTAGCAGGACTGAACCCATCCCCTGGTTTACATTTCTCTGCTCATCTTGGGGCAAAATTGAGTCCTGAGGTTTGCCTTCTCCTCTGCACTGAACACAGCAATTATGCTCATCCTATTCAGATTCCAGACTCAATTTTCCTTTTTCAAAGACCTGTGCTGTTATTTTCCATCCATCCACACTTACAGTTACAAAAGGTACATTTGGAAGGCTGACTTGATTTGCTCTTTTCCCTGGGATTAATAGATGTCATGCTGTATAGAATAAAAAAAAGAGCCCTTTTCATGCACCAGAGTGTGGGGAGAAAACCATATTGAAAATATGCATCCTAAATGTTATAATCTAAACCTGACAATGAGGGTCACAGGCTTATTTTCTTCTGCTGGCTCAACCTTCCTTTAGCCAACACAAAAATTTCTTGTATCTTGTGTCTCTCCAGAGAGTATGACCAGCATTGTCTCAAGCTGTGTGCTTTCTCCACTATTAATAGGTAACATCTGTGGAAGTTCTGACTCTTTTTGTTAAGATTCTAACAAAATGTGTTTTCCAAACAACCACAACTCTTTTGTCCCTTTCAGTCCTGTCTGAAACCTCACTGTAGGTGTCTTCGAGGGGCAAACACATCTGTGGAATCTAAAGAGGAGCTCTGACAATTCTACACAGCCCCCCACTGCCTGCCTCCATAATCTGACAATAAAATTGGATTTTTGGTATCTTTTTAACACTCCAAAAAGTAAACCCCTTTCATAACATGTATCATTTTCCGAGGTAATTTGAAGAGAATACCTTTGACTTTCAAATTGCCCTTTGGCAGCTTTGAAACCACTGTTGTTTCGTGAAAGCTCTTGGCATTTAAAACTGCTTTGTAAGGAGGAGGAGGAATAATAAAAAAAGAGCTCCCAATCCTGGCTACTTCACGTTCCTTCTGATCTGTCCAGAGCTTTTCAAGTGAACGGGAACATGCCGACAAATGCGTTCTGAAGAAAATCTCATTTCGACCCTAAATGGTGCTTCACAATTTCCAATTCACGCTGTTGCCATTTCTGCAGGAATTGATGGCTGCCATTGTTATCAGAGCTGACAGGCCTCGGGTGGGTTGCACAGCCAGCGCAACCTGCCCCAGCCTTTCATTATTCCCAAGTGGCAGGTTCTCATGATATCTCTCTTTTCTAGGCATTGCTCATTTTTATTTTGCATTTGACATGGCTCCTCCACTCGCTCGCTGCTGGGGTGCGGAGATGAAATGGCTCCTCTGAAGTTAAAGGAACAAAGCGCCGACACACGCTGAAAGTGGTCGGCAGCTTCCATCCTTCCAGCACGTTCCAGTTCAGAAGCTGCTCTGCTCGTTGAAATTAGCAGTTGGGCAATTGCCCAGCGTGCAGGTCCAGTGTGCTCAGCCCTGGTGTTCAGGCAGTGCTCTGCAGACAAGCAAATGTCCTCTAAAAGCAAATCCCCATCAAAGATTTGGGGAGTTTTGTGTTTACAAAAGTAAAAAGGACGGTGTTTTTGTTGAGCTATTTTTTTCTAGAAGTCTCTCTCTCTTTAGCTCAGTTGGAAGAACCTGGAAGGGTGCTGAAACACTCCCCAAATGACCAAACTGGCCATCAGGCTCTGAAACAGGCTGAGTGAAGGAAGGGTGACCAACTCCCCAGGAACATGAAGGAGTTCGGTGGAAGATGAAGCAGCCAAGAGGTGTCTCCCTGCATGAACACAATTCAGGCAACCTCAAAGGATGATATCCCACTTCTCTTCCACATTTTGTCTTCTATAAAACTTCAGCTAAAGGCTCTGACCCAGGAGTTCCTTGTGTGACACAGACAGCCCTGTAGGGTGAAAAAAAGACAGCTTTTGACTAAACCTTCATAAATCTAATTTTTCCCAAGATTTTACTGTATAAGATTTGCATGATGTCTGCATAATAAAAAATAAGTGATTCCTGGTAGGTCTAAGAGGTCATCCATTGTTATCCCAAAGGCTTTCCATTTGTCCCTAACAGATTCTTTTAGGATTCTTCTCTTGCCTTTGCCTTCAACCCCAGCTGTGCTTTCAGCCTGATTTTTTTTCTTCTATTATTTAGCCTGGAATTTTAATTTGGAACCTGTTCTTTATGATGATAACCTCTGTGTGAGGAAACTGCTGTGGTTGCTGGCTGTGTCTGTCCTGCTCAGAAGGTGACCTGCAGTGGGTTTCTCCCAGACACTGGACTTGGGGTCAGCTTTCTGAAGGTATGTTATCACCTAGAGCCATAAACTGGTGTATGGGACTGTCTGTATAAATGTAGTTCTACAGCTGTTATGTGCTTGTACTTACACAATTTGGGTGGAATTTGAGGAGAGATCTCTGCTTCTGCAGCAGACCTGGCTTCTCCAGATTTAGTAAAATCTAAGCCAGACTCTGCTAAGCGTTGTAAGTTGAAACCCTGAAGAAGTCACATTTCCCTATAGGAGAATGCCCACTGAGAGATGTGGGTAGGTGCTGCAGTCAGTGAATAACACAGGCATAGGGATGCAAGGGCAAGTGGGACACAGACCTACAAAAACTCCTGTACTAGAACAACCCAAAGGAACATCTCCCTCGTATTCTGGCCTTGTGTCATGAAGGCAGCCAAAACCAGGGGCTTTCATGGTGGGAGCCTTCTTTCCTGCTTCTGGTGCTTGGGATCATTGTCATAAGGGAAGATCTATTGATTTATACAAATAAATAAGAAGGAAAAATCAGCCTCGCAGGCAAATTAAAAAAAATATTATTAACAAATAAATTAGTGACCAGATATTGACAAATAAGTAACTCTCCAGCCCCTAGTAGCATAATCACCATAAATACTTGAGATAAGATTGGCAGACAGGGATAATATCTATTCTTATTCGATCAAGAGCCATACCTGGAAAAAAATTAAAAATCGAAGGAACTGGTAGGCACAACAGCCTTTCTTTGGGCTTGAAACAAGCAGCAAACTTCCAGGTAAATAAATATTAGGGACAATTGTCCTACTCTTATATTTAATTACATGAATCAGTGCAACAATTAGAGAGAAAAGGGTTTCTAAAATCTCAGAAGCAGGTGGGAACATTCAGGATTGATTTCCCAAGACAAGTTTTCATGATGACACTGAGTCAGGTATTTAAACCCTTCCTTCCCCTTGCTGTTCCTGGCCTTACCTTTGTTGTGCAGACAAGTGTTTTTGTTCGAAGGTGCTAGCACAGGGTCAGGGAACTGAGTGAATTAAAAAATAATTTATGAAGAAAACGATAAGATTCTTTTTTTGCTTAGGACACAGGGCAGCTGTAGAGGTAGAATGAGAGGACAGCTGCTGCTCAAAATTTCAACCTATGCTGCTACTGCTGTGAATAGCTGATGTCTGTTTGGCTTAGCTGGACCTGGCATCACTAGGAATTAGCAGAAAGTGAGAGAGCATTGGCTGACCACTGTCAACCCACATAGGACAGACAATGTTGTATCAAGGGCATACTGTCCAGAGACTGACTGTTATGCAAGCTGGAACCTAAGATATGCCATAGAAAGAGCCTGAGGACAGGAGGATTTTTAATGGTGGGTGTTAGAGGAAGAGATGTATTTGGTATGTGTGGGTAGGGTTTAGGATAGACTGTTATTATTTGCTTTGTTAGTGTTGAAGAATAATGGCCCACTATGTAATTGTGAGAGACTTGATTTCCATAAATGATTTTGATATCACTGGAGCCCAGATGGGCTATGAGGATAACAGGTTCTCACTGTGTTGCAGCAGCTTAGATAAACCAGATCTTGCTCTTCTGATAAAACTCAGAAGAAAGAAACCTGTTCCTGATGAAGTAAGACATTGGATATGTTTTTTTCTTAAGAACAAATGAAAGATTCAGCATGGGAGGGGTTCATACTATTTCTCACCTGACAGAAAGGATGTGGCTACCAGCAACAAGCACAGACTAAGAGCCTATAAACAAGCCAGGTGAGCAGACAGCCCTATGCCTGAATCTCCTGCCTGTTTCTCATCTATGGAAATTCTTGCTTGTAAACTTTCAAAGGGCATGTTGGAGTCTCATAGCCTGACAGAAAACTGGTAGACGATGCTGGTTGCAGACTCCAGCTGCCCAGGGCACTCCACTCACATCCATGTTCCCTACGGCTCCTGCTGGGAGGTAGCATAAGTGATAAATTTCACACTGTTCGCCATCACAGAACAAAGTGACAGATTCTTATTTGATGCATAAATTATCCCCTTTCATTATGTTGGATGCTTAAACATACTGTTTGAAAACGTAGTCTTCTTTGTTATAAGAGGTTTCACTATTTTTAATGTGACAGAGAATCTTGTTTAGACGATAAATCTCTTTAGAGGATAAATCCCCAGTAGTGCACATTTGCCTGGAAATGAGAGAAAGTATTTTTTCATGTTCAGTTTTCCAAAAGCCCCCAGAGGCTATGGATACACATCCAATGTGTTGTTCCAGTCCATGATCAAGAGTGAAACACAGTGGCCAGAAATCTATTGCTCTCATGGACGTCTCACAGCAGCTGCAGCAGTCACATGGCTGTTGTTCACGCTGCGAGTTTTGGGGGAAGGACAAGTCTGTGCTTTGTGCTTTTGTCCTTCCCCAAAGTAAAGCCCTGACCCAATTTTTATTTTTAATTCATTTTGTTGTGCTGCTGAGATGAAGGAAGACTTCCATGTCAGAGATTAGCTCTTCCTGTCTTGCTGAAGTGTTCTGCTATATGGGAAGCATTATTTAGAAAAGTGACCAAAAGCTGATTCAATGGCAGGAGTTTATCAGCTGTTAGAGGTAAGGACTCGAACAAGCTGGTGCCATGTATTCCTCCTCCTGCCCTGCTGATCCTTGCCTCATTCCTGGGGATTTGCTGTCATTACTACTTGTCTTTGCTGCTTCCTCTCACTGTTCATGTGACTGATGGGCCATATATGAAGCCTGTTATCTCTTCTTATGTTTTAAGCAACATAATGTCTAGTTTTAAATCACCACTAGATGATTTTTTTGAAGGAGTGTAATTTATATTGGGCTAGAGGCAGAATGTACCACGCCCTGCTGTCTGCCCTCCCCCTGATCCTGGACCAAAATGATCCCTGGTTTGCCATCAAATACCAGTTTTAATGGCACCCATTGAAAGGAGAGTTCTTATGGGATGAAGCAGGTAGAGCTGCAAGATGATGTCATAGACATTCTCAGTGCATGTTGTCCCCATGAGTGTTTTTTTTTCCCCAAAGCAATCTGGACTGCATTTAGATAATTTCCAACATGATTCTGTGATGTCCCTTATAGCTCTCTGGGATTTTACCTTTGTCATCTCCAGGTACTGGAAGCTCCTGCTGCTAGTTTTGACTACACAAGAAATTCTGCCTGTCAAGTGCAGATCCAAGTTTGGAGAAGGTACATTTGAAATATCCTGGCCTTGAACCCAGCCCTTAAAGCCATATCCCTTTGACCTTGCAGGCAGTTGTGCTGACGGAGGGGCTGCACTTGACTTTGTGTGAAATACAANCCCTTAATTACTTTCAGTTCAGGTTGACTTACCATCTTATTCTGGGTAATGAAAGTCAGATGGGAAATAGTGAAACTTGGTTTAAAGTCAATCAGTCTGTTAAGTTGAATACAAAATGCACTTATGGTTCATTCACTCCTGGTAGGGAAAACGAGATGCAGACGATTCCCACTGAACACCAAGAGAAGAAATGAAAAAAAAATCATTAAAGCAAATATCAACACTGCAGANAGCAGTCACATGGCTGTTGTTCACGCTGCGAGTTTTGGGGGAAGGACAAGTCTGTGCTTTGTGCTTTTGTCCTTCCCCAAAGTAAAGCCCTGACCCAATTTTTATTTTTAATTCATTTTGTTGTGCTGCTGAGATGAAGGAAGACTTCCATGTCAGAGATTAGCTCTTCCTGTCTTGCTGAAGTGTTCTGCTATATGGGAAGCATTATTTAGAAAAGTGACCAAAAGCTGATTCAATGGCAGGAGTTTATCAGCTGTTAGAGGTAAGGACTCGAACAAGCTGGTGCCATGTATTCCTCCTCCTGCCCTGCTGATCCTTGCCTCATTCCTGGGGATTTGCTGTCATTACTACTTGTCTTTGCTGCTTCCTCTCACTGTTAATGTGACTGATGGGCCATATATGAAGCCTGTTATCTCTTCTTATGTTTTAAGCAACATAATGTCTAGTTTTAAATCACCACTAGATGATTTTTTTGAAGGAGTGTAATTTATATTGGGCTAGAGGCAGAATGTACCACGCCCTGCTGTCTGCCCTCCCCCTGATCCTGGACCAAAATGATCCCTGGTTTGCCATCAAATACCAGTTTTAATGGCACCCATTGAAAGGAGAGTTCTTATGGGATGAAGCAGGTAGAGCTGCAAGATGATGTCATAGACATTCTCAGTGCATGTTGTCCCCATGAGTGTTTTTTTTTCCCCAAAGCAATCTGGACTGCATTTAGATAATTTCCAACATGATTCTGTGATGTCCCTTATAGCTCTCTGGGATTTTACCTTTGTCATCTCCAGGTACTGGAAGCTCCTGCTGCTAGTTTTGACTACACAAGAAATTCTGCCTGTCAAGTGCAGATCCAAGTTTGGAGAAGGTACATTTGAAATATCCTGGCCTTGAACCCAGCCCTTAAAGCCATATCCCTTTGACCTTGCAGGCAGTTGTGCTGACGGAGGGGCTGCACTTGACTTTGTGTGAAATACAAGAGGTAGAGTGTTCACTCATTTGAGTCTGTCCCATGGCCTGCCTGAGTTGATATTTTGGGGAATGCCTGAATGGGAAGTGACTTTTAAACTTCCTTCAAATACTTTTAGCCAGACCCAGGAGGTGTTTTTGGAAGATGCTAAATAGCATGCTTTAGCAGTAGTACTGTGTCAGTAGACTGCAAATATTAGCCCTTTGTAGTTACTGTCTTCAAAGTGACAATAAATGTACCAGATTTCTGCATCTATAAGTCATTTGCATTTGTGTTATTTTTGTACAATTATGTGTTTGAAGAGAGAATGAATTTTTCTCCTTTTCTTCCCCCCCCNNCCCTTAATTACTTTCAGTTCAGGTTGACTTACCATCTTATTCTGGGTAATGAAAGTCAGATGGGAAATAGTGAAACTTGGTTTAAAGTCAATCAGTCTGTTAAGTTGAATACAAAATGCACTTATGGTTCATTCACTCCTGGTAGGGAAAACGAGATGCAGACGATTCCCACTGAACACCAAGAGAAGAAATGAAAAAAAAAATCATTAAAGCAAATATCAACACTGCAGATAGGAGAGAATGAACACAATGTGTGCTCTGTCTCTGAAGTGCTGCTGTGTTACAAAAGCCCAGGAAATAGTTCACACAGATTTCAGAAGTTTTATAATTTCTTTTTTCCCTGCCTTTCTTCCCAAAAGCTCCGTCAGGCCAGATTATGCATGATGGAGCGACACAAAGAAACGGTACTTTTATTGCAGTTTGCATACTCCTGTGTGTAAGATTAAAGCGAAGTCCCCATGAGTTAACCTTCCTAGAGCTGGAAACTGTTTTGTGGAGGGGATTCAGCTCTATCCCCTCTAGTTCAGGGGCTGGTGCAGAGCTGAGAGAGGCTGTGATGTTTTGGGCTGTTGAAAATACCCTGTGTGCTCTTGTGCTTTCAAGTTCTCTTCCCTGCCCAGAGGGCTGTAATTGATCGATAGAGATCTTGGGCAGAGGTTGGCAGCAGCAGCTGCAGCTGGACCTTGGCAGCTTGTTGGGCTGTTCTCACCATCAGCATGTGCCTGCTTTTGGCAGACAGGTTTCTTGGTTATTCCCATCTTCCAGCTCCCTGTGAAGCAGAGTGGGCTAATGGGACTGCAGACTCTGCCTGCTTGTTCAACTCTGTGTGTGTCCTTCCTCAAGTTGGGACTCAGAAGAGACCGATTCCAGTGTCCTTGTGCCTTTCCTTCTGTGCTCCACTTTCCCTGGCTATAAGATGATGAAAATGTTTCCAAACTCCTCCAAGCAGGTAGCTCGGGACCAGCTGCATGCAGTGAGCCACAAGGAGGTTAACTGGGCATTGGCTTCTATACTCTCAGCTCCTTAGCTAGAAAGATTTGTCTGAGCAGAGAAATCCTCATTTTCAGTTCACAGCCTGCACATTAAACCTCCAGCAAAATTTCCAAGGTAGGCTGACATATGTAAGGTATTGTAACTGCTGATTTCTCTCTGGCTTGCAGGTGTTTAGTTTGTTTTCGGCTCATTGCCATTAATTGGAATGAATTTTAATGACTTCATGTGGCTTAGAATTGAGGCAGTTATAACTAATTCCATGTGTACATGCCAGCTATACGTGTATGAGAAATCTCATGATCAAAGAATTATTTTCTTGCAGGAACAAAAGCTGACAGTGCCAGCAGCTACTTAGCACCAGCCTGGACTATGCAGCCTGAACTACTCTGAAGCTGCAAAACCAGCTCCAGCTACTCCTAATCCCTGAGACTACAGGCAAGGTCCCTCACCATGGTACACCTCAGCACCCCCTCTCTGCAAGGATGTCAGTGCTAGGAGTCACCTTTCAAAGAGGGTGTTGAGATCACTTAACAAACAGTGCAATGTGACCAAACACAGCAACAGAATCATAAAATCATTTAGTTTGGAAGTCCAATCATTAACCCAGCACTGCCATGTCCACCACTAAACCACATCCCTAGGTGCCATATGTAGTCCAAGTGACTCAGAAAAGGGATGGCAGCTTAGCTCTCCATGGCCATAATTTAGTAGCACCAGTGAGAGACAGAGCATGGAAGAAAATTACCCATCTCAACACCTCTTATGAAGAGGGGCTCTGTTTACAGTCCTGATCAGAGTATCCTTTCCTGATATGACAAGACAGGGATGGGAAGGTAGCCCTCTGTTAACTTTTAAGGCTTCTCCTGTCCTTTCCTAATGTTTGATTTTTTCTTTTCAGATGCTGGGCTTTGTGTTAATGAAGATTAAAATGTCTGTCTGTCTTTCCTTGCTGCAGGCCCAGAACAAGTCAATTGGTGTCAGTATGGCTCTGGCTTTCCTCAGCCCCTTGTGCAGGCAGCTCATGGTCTCACAGGGAGGAAGATGGGTGGCTGGTTGAAATGACTGATTTGTCTCAGTAGGCAGAAGGTGTATGAGAGGCTCCTGGATGGCTACAGTGCACACATATTCTTCTTTTAGATGCTCAAATTTAAACACCCCTTTTAATAAGGATGAGACACTTACATTTGCATAAGTGTCAGCCTTAATGGACTTTAAAATGAATAGAACAGCATAGGGATCACTCCTGTAAAATTGGAGAGGCTGGTGAGATGGCCTTTGAGGAACATGGATGTCTTCCTGGTGTGGAGGGTAATGCCCGTGATGGTCCCCAGCACCCACACAGGGTGCTGTCAGGAGGTTTAACAAACTGTGCTCCGTAAGAGACCACAAAACAGCCCTAAGCTACAGCGTCTACCATGAGAAACAGCCTCCAGCAGGCATATTAAAGGAGATACTATGAAATATGGAGATAAGAAAATTTTCCAAATTAAAGCAGCTCAGTGTGTCACTGGGAGGCAGCTGGGCACCGATGACTGTCCCTCTGTTCTCACATGGTTTTACTCTGCAACTGGTACAGCATGGTGTAACCTTTTTTTTTTCCTTTTTTTTTTTTTTTTCTGGGGATAAGCCACTCTCTATTATCTGGGATGTTACCAAGGGCTAAGGAGTCGGTCAATTACTGTAACCTCGCTGCTGTGTAATAATGTACTGATCAGCAACATGATGTTCTGCTCCAGCCTGATTTTGAGCCTGAGCTTTGAGTGTGATTTGGGGTGAGTGTCCCTTGGGTGGTCTCACAGCTCGTTGTATTTTAGTTAAGCTTTGGGAGGACTTTCCAGGAAGTATCTGTTTTCTCGCTGCCCTGATTCTGTGCTGTCTTTTTCTAAACTGGAGGATGTGAGAGCCTGCAGGAGAGCAACAGTGACTCTGACATGATGAACCAAGACAGGCTTCTTCAGGGACACTGTAGCTGAGCACGATGTTGGTCCATTGGCGATCCAGTAGGGGAGTTTCTCTGAGAAGATAAGAAAGTGAGTATCCACTGGTGGCCAAGAGGAAAGGGTTTTAATTCAGCTACAAAACTCTTTGTAACTGTTATGTCCAATTCCAAATGGCAGCATTCTAGTACAGCCTCTCTATCAGACTTAGAAGCATGAGATGCTTACCTAATTTATCTTAAGAAAAGGATCCCACAGAGCTGCCACAATCCCTCTAACTGGACACTGACAGAAACCCGACATTTTCTCCCCGTGGCTACTGCTGCTCTGACCTACTGCAACCCTTCTTTGGGGTTCTCAGCAGGACTTGCTAATTCTGGCTCAGCACTGAGCTAAAGCAGAGATGTGGTTACTAAAAGGCTCTGGTAAATCAGAGGGTGGCCAGGAGGCTTGGATCCAATCCAACAACAAATAATATATTGACCAAACTTGCCTACGTCCCTTTGCAAAGATCAGATCCTGTCTCCTGCTTCACGACTACTAACACTGCTCTGACAGGAGTGACTGATGCCTTTTGATTCAAGAGTTCAGCTCATGTGCATGATCCAGCCAATGGACTGCGGCATGGGTTTTCA
This sequence comes from Grallaria varia, assembly GCA_013396735.1. Lineage (NCBI taxonomy): Eukaryota > Metazoa > Chordata > Aves > Passeriformes > Formicariidae > Grallaria > Grallaria varia. Next base: position 1,390,498 of record VWZG01000620.1, on the reverse strand, counting down.
GAAAACTATTTCATTGCAGTCTAGATTCAGTTTCAGATCCTTACATGGGAATGCTAGTGCCTCATAAAGGTTATTTTGTAGCTGCTTTTATTTCTGTCACAGGAGTTCTATTTTTTTCACTGAACCTGCTCTGTAACAGTTATGATTATAAATCATATTTGAAATAATTTTCCAATTCCCTAAAATCCTACTCATCTGGACCTTGGTTTAGCAAGGGCTGATCCCACAACACCTCTATTCCTTTTCTTGGTGTCAGCAGTAGCCCCATTAGGGCTGGAGTCTGAAAGGTTAATTGACAAAACCATAATTATTGGAAGTTTCATCTCCCTGATGTGAGCTGGAGACATCCCATGCCAGTGGTGAGAAGTGAGTCCTCAGGAAAGAAAGCTGGATGGCAGGAAGACAGCTCACTTCTTGGCCTGGTAGTCTCGTGTGAGATGACAGATTCCTAGTTCTGTACACGTTTTCAGGTTCAGCAGCCTGAATAGGTGCCACAGTCTAAACCAGTCCTGCCCAAGGTACTGGTGGCCTGCACACAACATGGTCTTGCAGACAACCTCATTTCTTCTGCAAGCCTGGGAGAAACTTCATGGCGACACCCAGTGGGTCCCTGGGGCGGCACCTGGTAGGAGGGTCCAGCCTAGGAGTGCAGGTAGTCACTGTGCTCCCTTAACCCTGGGTGTTTCTCTGGAGCACTTCCACCCGAGCACAGGGAGTCATGGTGTGGGTTGGGATTAGGAGCCCAATTACCAAGCTTTTTCAGACAGGTTGCCAAAGCATCGACAACAACTGGTACACTTGACTTGGTGATCTTGAAATGAAAAGTCCCCTTTTAACCTCTCCTACTTCAGTGACAAGGAGTAACAATGGTGTGCTGCTACCCTGGGATTTGTGTCCAGCTCCTGCAGAGAGAAACAAAGGTAACACCTTAAGCTCTGCAGCCTTTCCATGCGGAAGGCAAAGGCTGCAGAGTGAGGCTTGGAGGCTGCTGGCGGTAGGGGAGATGCTGTCTTCCTGCTGTGAAACTTTGGTCAGAAGTGGAAACACACATGCCNTTTTTTTCTTTTCCTTTTTCCTAATAAGAGAAAAAGAGCTGTCTCAGCCCAGTAAGGTACATTTGAAATGATTTTGAAAGGCACTGTGGGAAGCTGGACTTCTCTTTAACCGTTTTCTGCAGCTAAATAAGGAAAAGTAACAAAACCTGAAACAAAAGTGAGGAAGTCCAGAGGCATCTCACAAAGTTTGCTGGTGAAAGACAAGTTTTCCCTGTGACTAAGCAGGTAACCGCTGGCCAGGACAACCTTTCAAGCTTCTGAACAAAGATATAAGCATGTGTGCATGTGTGAATCCTTTGGACAGTTCTGAGTGAGGAAAAAAGCCTCCCTGAAAGAGCAGGAGGCAGTGTAGGAGTTGGAGTCATCAAATGCTCCACCTTCTTTCTTTGAAAAGTCACTCCAGGCTACATACTTCCCTCACAGATTAGAATGAAAATAGTGGCTTTTCTAGTGAAGCCCACATGTGGTGAGGGAGGCATGTTCAGTATGTACAGACATAATTTTTTATATAGGTAGTCAGTGACTTTACATATATAAGTATAATCATATATGTATACATGTATGTATAAGAAATCTCAGAGCATTTTTAGCAGTTTCTCTTTGATAATATATTTCCCACTGCTTCTTCATGCTCTTTTTTCTACTTCTGTTGCCTACTTTCAGACCCTGTGTGGCCAGGCCCTGTCTTTCTGCGACTCATAGCCAGAAGTAAGGAAATACAGGGCTTTCTATGTGTGAAAGATTTTCCCTTTTCCTAGATAATTGAAAATAAATAGTGATTAGATTAAAACAAACAACCATGTGCTCCTATGCGCCACTACCAGGACTGGACCAGAGAAATGCAAGAGATTGCTGGTGTGGGGCTGTAGTAATCATAGCTTGGCATGATGGAGCACCCTTCAGGCAGAGAAAATAGAGCCCCAGCTTGCTTTGTGTTTTATTGTTCAGATCCTGTGGAGCTGTGTTGATTTACCACAGCAGAAAAAGCCGTGTTTTGAGATGTGTGTTAGCAAAATCAATTCCCCCACTCTGGAGCGCAGACTGGTGGAGCTGAGCACAGCAGGGGCTCTGTGCCCCCCCGCCCCAGCAGCAGGTGAGTGCTCAGGACAGCAAGAGAAGGGTGGGAGAGGCAAAGACACGTGGGTGATGTGACTCCTGTGGGAACCAGGCGAGCAGGAAACCTCTGTAGTGATTCCTGGGGATGGCCATTCCCCTGGCCCCTTGCCCATCTGATGAAAATCAAGAGCTGCTTTCTACACAGCCATTTGTGGCCCCTCAACACAACCTGCCCTGACAGACTTCTTGTTGGTAGCACATTATGACCTTGTAGACACGACCTTTGGAGCCTAATGTTGTAAGGAGGATTCCTTGCTAACGAACACGTTCAGAGACTTTCAGCACGAAGGGTCCCCAACCCCTGTTTCATGAAGGAATGGGAGGAAAGGCATCAGAAACCAAGGTGTTTGGAGGAAGCTGGGAGTGGGAAATCTGAATAAATAAGACATTCTGTGAGCAATGGAGTGACCAAAATGTTTTCAATCATCTCTTTCCCCCTTTTCTCGTAACACTGCAGTCCGGGCAGACTTTCAAATATCTCCTTCCACGCAGTAGTGCTGTGGGGCAAGGGAAAATTCAGTGCAGTACTGGAAGCGTTAATAAGTGTGGAGAGAGAGTGTTCCTGAGATGGGACCAGTGGAGTTTGTAAGTTAGCTGAAAGCACAGTGAAAATGCACCACTTAGCGAATGTATAAATAATTCCATACATTATTCTATGGCACATCAAAACACAGAGCCAGCCTCACACGCTTCAGCAATTCTTGCTTCTGAGTGTTTTAAATGAGCTTGAAACCCTCTCAAGATGCTTTTCTTCATAGGTGAATGGCTATCCAATGTACCAAAAGCAAAAATGTAATTAAACTTTAAGCTCTTAAAATGCCAAGTACCACTGGGATAACACATGGGTAAAACACAGTAATTGTTTATATTTACTCTACGTCTAGTTACCATTTCTTTTCAGGTTCCTTCCAGAAATGCAAGCTTGGGAAAGGCAAAAAATGTAAGAATCGGTTTGCCTTTGTAAAGTCAGAACTTCAAAGTCTTCATTGACTTTCAATGTGGTGTAATCTCATTACCTGCATGCTGAGAACAGTGCTCTATTGGATGCTGATAACGCGGAGGGGCTTCTCTCCCATATTTCAAAGCCGTCCCCTTTCTCAAGAGCCCTGGTAGCACTGCAACCCATCTCAGAGGATCTGAGCATGCTGTGTGCCAGGCCTGGAGGCTGCACTTTTGAAACAGCAGAATGAGTCTCTGTTCTCTTTCTCTCAAGTCCTTTCTGCATCTTCCCAGGGCTGTGACCACTTCAGAGGCATTGGGAACCCCCATGGCCTGGACATCAGACTAACATCTGTGTGCTGTGCTGTCTTCTCAGTAGGAAATAAGGTATTATGTCCTTACAGGAATAAGGGCAGGGGAAAGGGTATCTAAATTACCACACCAAGGAATTTTGTTGCTGCCAGGTCATATGTCAAATCATGTTAAAGCTGTTACAATCAAGTATGAGGCCCTATGGCTCAAGTGTGTTGGTACAGATGCACATGCAGCACCTAAAAGTTAAGGGATTTGTTGAATTTATAAACAGACTTCAACAAATCTCTGCTCTGGTTGAAAAGAAATGTTAATTACATTTCCAATTCTGATTTTAATATGTTAACTATAAAAAAATGTGTGGGAGAGAAAAGCAAATATGAACTAAAGCCCACCTTTCTTAGGCACTGCAGGTGGTTCATAGAAAAAAAGTATGAACTTTTTCTTTGCTCTTTGAAGGGATTACTGTGTGTGTAACTGGCAGGGGCTGTGTTGGGGCTCTGAGGTTGTAAACACTGCAGGGAATTTTTCTCTTTACGGTTTTTCCTATTGCAAAATAGACTTTTCCACTACCAATAAAACATGGATTCCAAGTAGAGGTGTTATGCACAGGATGCCTTTTTATCTCATCCCCAGCTTGCTTTTGAGCAGATGTGAGTGTCCAATTTTCATACTAATGGGTGTATTTAGCTTATAAAATATTCAAAAGAAGACTGTGATAAAACATCTTACTAGCAATTGTGAATCTGTGTTTTTCCAGGCTGTTCCAGTTTACTGATGGTTCAGGTGGTTCCGCGAGTTCCCAAAAGATCTACCTTTGCAGAGCAGGTTCTGCTAATGCTCAGATATTTTGTATTAAGTACATTGCAGACTGTAGACACAGATTGTATCTTTCTCTGTTTGGAGGCACTGAAAAGGTTGTATACCAATCTACTCTAAAGATCAGACTTGTAGTGTATTGCTGTAAACAAGATCTCTGGAGTGATCAAAAAATTGGAAAAAGCTTTTGGAAAGTTTCTGAACTTCTGTGGAGGTTTGATTAATTCTCAGGGTGAAAGATTTCCTTCTGTGTCTAGACAACCCCTCCCTTCAACATTCACTCTAGTTCATCTCAAAGAGCTGATCACCTGGATAAGGCAAGCAAAGCAAAAAGGATCCTTTTACTCCTACCCCCTCTTTTTAAAAGGGCTTGTGATAAACTCCTGTGGTAAAGACCAGTGTCATCAGCACTACAATGATAAGAGATTAATCCCAAATGGTTTTGATGGTTTTGTGTGTTTGGTGTTTGTGGTTTTTTTTTTTTTTTTGTTTTTTTTTTTTTTTTTTTTTTTTTNTTTTGTTTTGTTTTTTTTTGCTGGGTTTTATTGCTGGTGCTTTATTTTGGTTTTTAGTTTGTTTTTGTTTTTGTTTTTGTTTTTACTTTCTCCATTTTGCAGTCTCCAGAGATGATATAACCAGTTTAGCTACTCACACTGCAGACCTGTCTGTTTGGACCCCCTTGGTGCTGAGGGGGAGAGAGGTGTTTCCAAGGGTGTTGTTTATGCTTCAGGGAGCACTGCTGGTGGAATGGATTCAACCAGACCTGTTCCCTCAGCAGCTTCTATAGGAAATATAAATTATAAGACCACAGCTGTGTGTTCTGGGGACCTTAGTTTAAATTTGGTAATGGTTTACCTCTAGACACAAATTCCACATGCCACAGAGGCTGGAGAATGTGTATCAGCAATCTTTGCTTGATCATAGCAAACTTGTGGCAATTACTCTTTCTACGTGTGATCTCAGGCTGTCCATGGGGAATGGGAAGCCAATTGCTCTAGAAACCTTAGCTGAATGCTGTGGTCCAGTCTTTTCTTTCCACCTTGCCTAGATACAGATGTAAGGCCCATGTGGCAGAACAGGCTTATCCATTCCGTGAGCGCTGTGCTGCAGTGTGTCCAAAAATTGGAAACTAATCTCCAGAAAGGTTGCTAGACAGGCCAGAGAGAACTCTTTCCTCTTAGCACCAGGAGTCTGCAAGCTTCCCATCCAATGCTGTTTGCTATTAGCAGCCAAGCAGCTCCATGGAAGCATCTCTGCCCTCTCTCCAGGCTGGGAGGTGTTGATGGATGGGTGTGAGTGAAAGGAGCAATCAGAACGCATCCTTTAGGCTCCTTCCTGCCAGCTGCTCTCAGCCAAGTAAAGCGATCTAATCACGGAGACGGCAAACCAAGCGGACCTGAGGAGTTGTGGATCAGCTCTATGCGTCCCCTGTTGTAGGGAGATAAAAGGGCTGTGGGGTTTGGACTATTTGGATGGAGAAGGCACCTCTTTCAGTCAGAGGTCATTATCAGCTTCTCCTTAGGAACAAAGTTACTGCTGTTCTGTCCCAGAGAAAGCAAGTGGGGAAAATTACCTGTGTCTTAATGACTGTTTTGACTTTTTCTCTAGGCTTATGGATGAAGCAAAAACGGAACCTCCTGTCAAAAACCAGAACCAACCACAAACTAAGGTGCGAATGCCAGCACACACTCCCTTGGCTTTCCCAAAGGATCACATCTCCTGAGGTTTGATGGCTTTCTTTTTCTTAGCACCTATTTATTTGTTTCTTTCAGCTCTGCCTTTCTACTGAAAGTTACTTCCCCTGTCTCAAGTCAGATTTCTCAATCCTTTTTTCCTTGCTTCATTTTGGTTCTGTCAGGTCTCCTGTATTGAAACTGTCCACTGCAACAATTCTTGTCCCTTTCTATGAATACCTGCCTGCTCTTCCTCCCGTCCCTACAACTTCTCTTTTCGAGCTTCAGTTCAGTTTGTTGGAAATTCTACCTCAGCTTCCCCATGTCCTGACTAACCTCATGCCCTTCTCTATAGCTTTCTTTACCTCACAGGTGATGACTTCTCATTTCTCTTTAATTTTAGGATTTCTCTCCTGCACTTCTTTTGGTTTCTGTCACATCCTGAGTTCACCTCTCCTATACTGCTCCATTGCAGGGAGGTTTTGCAGACTCTTTATTGATCAGCTTAGTCTTATCTTCTCAACTTCTTTGTAACAGCAGCTAATTAAGTTCTATGTGTAATGTGGGTTGGGTTTTCTCTTACAAAGCTGTTAAACCATCAGAGGCTCCATAAAGGTGCACAGCATTGTTCTGTATTATGGCTTTATGATATGATCATGTTACCCAGCAGAAAGGCTGCAAAAATCTAAGATTGCACTTCTTCCTACTAGGTGGTGAATTGTGATTAGAGAACCCCACAGAAAAATTGGGTTGCTCCATTTAGTTCTGCTCTCAATTCATCAGCCTGAGAGTTAATCGCTTGCCTGCAGCCGCGGCAGCCTGAAATAGCCCCATTTGTTCTGGCACGTGGGCAGAGGGGCCATGGCTAACCTGCTGAGCTTCTCTCTGCCAACTGGCTGCTGTTCGGAGATGTGGCCTGAAGTGAAGATCTGCTGGTCTGTGCTTTGAATCTAATTATCTTTGTTGACCTTTTGGCATTTTCTGGTGTGCATCAGACCTAAACCTGGAAACAAAGTGCTGTTTTAGTCCTCGTGCAAAAATGGCTGCTTAGGTCCTATGCGTGTCTTTGTGTGTCTGGGAGTAATGATGAGTGCTTTATTCTCATAAGATCACAGAATTAGCTCAAGAGGGGCACTAAAAGCCTTTAGAAATATGTCTTAAAGAATATAGTAGGACATGGTATTTGGCACTTAATTAGTTTTTGATGAGGTTTCTATATCGCAAGGCAGCACAGAGAGATGTTTCAGGATTGCTATCATTATAGTTTATTTCATGAGGTGAAAAGGAGAGTATCCCACTTTCTCTGTTTCTCCAGAACCTTCGATACATTGCTGCATAGTCTTTTATTGAAAAAGCTAGTAGGGTTACTCACCTGGCTTCTATGAGTCATCTTGGGTACATCAGCAACCCATCAAGCAACAAATGTTAAAAGGCAGTATCCGGATACCCAACTTCCCAGTAGCTTTTGTGTTTTTTATCACACTCCAAAGATTTTAATCAGGGCTGAAATCCTGAGTTGTGCCTCTCTATCCCTGCAGCTTGCTTACTATTAGGTTTGAGTGAAGTGACAATAGAATAGTGCTATGGCATGCTGTTAAAAATTCAGTATAATCCTTTCAATTTAGTATTGAGGTAAATGGAAAAAGGTTCAGACTTCGGACTCTTGATCTGCACCACATTTATGCCTTCTCTCTCTATAGCCTGAAAATATTGTCTTTGTTCTGGTTTCCATCACAGATGAATTGGGACCACTTCAAGCTGTCTGTTGTTCTACATTTTAAAACCATTGCTAGTAAGAGATTATGTTATAATACATCTGATTTCAGTGAACTATGTTTGAGGGACAGATAAAGAACTCATGACTGTAAGTTGAAGAGATGCTAATGTACAAATGTGAATAAATACATGAATACATATATGTAAGTACATTTCCAAAGGCACATATATACAAAATCAGAATTTCCATATTCAATTTGTAATGGTACTGCTCTAAAGGACACTGCTTCTGCCATGTGGTTAAAAGCACAGTGGTTATTTTTGCAGTTTTTTCCCCCTCTATCCCAGATGTTTTTTTAATGGTCTTGTTTCCTAACTGGTCTACCTGGTTCAAGTTTGTTTCTTGTCAACCCTCAGTTTCATTTTCTGTTAGCACAGCCCCTCTAATTTTTTCAACAGTGCAATGTAAGATAACAAAAGAATAGCTATTTTCAGTTGGGATTTGATTTCTTGCAATGTTGTAGATAGAACAGTAATTAAACAACACTTGCTGGTTCAGGAAATGGAGCACAAAGTACTCAGACAATGAGTCCATGCAGTTTCTGAACACTCCATAGCACGAAGGTATTTATCTTCGAGACAACTTTTTCCAGGATATGAGAGTGCAATACCTGGTTTTGTCGATGATGAATGGATGCACTGAACTATTAATTGACTTCTTAATTGACTTTTCCTCCCGTGGAAGGGTCACAAGTCAAACGTAGGTCTGAATCATAAGATCAAATTCCTTTCAATAACTGTATTCTATATTCAAATTTAACATGCCCTCTGCTTTCTGTTTGTGTGTCCATTTGACACTGCTGGCAATAATTTTCAGGTAATATATTTTAATAACTGTAAATAGGAGGAATCCTAACTTCAAAAGGTACTACCTATTTAGGAGTTTTGGTGTTTGGCATTACAGAAATAGGAATCAGCTACTTTTAGCCAATTATTTTTCCCCAGAAATGCAGATTGTATCTTTCATGCCCAAGGCTTTAGGTTCACATATTCTATTAATTTGTTCAGGTGGAATATGTTTAGAGGATGGCAATAGGATGAGAAAATCTTGCTAAGTTGGTTGTGAGACTAGCTGTTTAGACAGTCAAGTTTTTGATAAGATATGAATAGACCAAGTAGATGTAAGAGATTTGGGAAAACATATTAAAAATGATTGTGACCTTGATACTAAAAATTATAGAATTGCTGTAAATGTAGATTAATTTTTAATGAGTGCATGAGGTACGTTCATATATATCTACGTATATAATGAACTGGTGCTCTTTCGGAACTAGTTAGTCTAAATTCTAAAAGGGCATGTGTAAGAAGGGGCTTTTTGGGGTTTCTTTAGTATGAGATTTCTTTAATAAGAACAGTTAGTCTGCTAGTCTAAGATGTCTGTAAATATGAAAAGACTACCAAGCTGCTTGCAAGCTTTTTCTCTATCAAACTATTATTTTTAAAGTATTAGTTAAATAAAGACCATTAAGATGGCTCTGATAAGTTTATGACTGGGACTTTCTACAATGAACTGGCAGAATCAAACCTAACCAAAGTAGCAAGTGTTAATTAAGTTCTGCCTAATAGCGTGTAATATGATTGTTAGTACTCTGCTTTACACTCTTCTCATCCTTTCCCTCATCCAAGCTCAGTCATTGAGCATACTGGATAATGCTTCTTCAAAAGTTCCACCTAGAGTCAAGCAATGAGATAATCTATGTCATGGGAGAAAGGTACAAAGAAACTAAACATTTTGCCAGATATCCAGAAAGCAAAGTGGAGAAGTGAACGACTCTGTCTACAAATTTCAGTTCCCAAGCAGGATACAAAACATGGATATTTGGATTTTTTTTTATACTGCTTCAGATTTTGAGCTATTCCAGTCACTGAACGCCATAAAATTTCAAGGACGCTGGTTTCAGGTCCCTAAGACCCTGTGCCCTTCATTAGACTAAGCTGCAATTGATCACTGTCTTACTAGAAAACAAACAAACCCAGACTCTGTGGTGAACTGACAGGCTAGAGCACTTCTCTTTTCACTTGATTTCTCATCTGTACTACAAATTATCAGCCTTTACAGCTGATGCTGAGCTTTCTGACACTGGTTTTCTGGAAGGACATGTCTACTTTCTCTCACTGTCTTTGTAAGACAGTAGCAGTGCGTGAGCAAGGTTTGCTTGGTCTCAAGCCAAGGCAATCAGGTGCAGGTGAAAGCAGTGCCAGACCTATCATGGTTCAACAGGTTGTGCCAGACCTATCATGGCTCAACAGGTTGTCCCTGAGCAGCCGATCTGCAGTGCAGGACTGAGAGTCCCAAGCTCAGCACAATTGCAAGCCATCTTGTTGGCGGGTTATGAACATGTTTATCTGTACCAGTGGAAGAAGATTTCAAATGGGTCCTTGACCATGGAGGGTGACTTCCAGGAGAGACAGTAATGCATGGAGGGGCTGTAACACAACCTCAGGTGGGCAAGGTTCCCTTTGCAAAACCGTTTGTGACCTAGATGGAGTGAACTAGACAGAGTACACCTGCTTGCCACTACTCTTGGAGGACAGCGTGATTACTTTGTACACTCTACGCCTTGTGGGAAAGGCTTAAATGAGGTGTTAGGATCAGCCCTTACCAAAATCAGGCCTAAGACTCAAGTTGTAGCTCACCTTGCCATGCTCTCAGGAATCAGTCATAGCCTAACCAGCAGAAAAGCCTAAGAAAGTTGAACAAGAATAGCTGTGCCAGACTCCTCAGAGCTGGAAGAGTGGATTTCTTTTCCAGTCCTCTGCCTAAGACCATCTCATAGTTTTGATAATACACGTTGCTAATCCATCCATGAGAAGTGAGCCTTATAATATCGCATTGTAACCCTCCCAAGGAGATCGCGATAGGTACTAGCTAGCTATGTGAAACTGGAGTAAGGTTTCTTTAGCAAGGTTTCTTTCTACTCATTGCAAAATCAAACAGGACAAGTTGGCGCCAACACATGGGTATGGTATTGCTCTACAATACCATCATATACCTGTTTTCTTCCTAAAATATTAATTATTGTGTATCAGCAGAGATTTCTACAAAAGTCCAAGGTCTGCAAAACTCTGGTGCCATGCTGCACTGAGATTTCTGTCTAAGCAGACCTTAATTTCACGCCAAAGAGGCACTGTGACTACCTGCTCTTCTGTCCTGTTCTGTCATTGGTAAGGATATGATGCTTTTTTGGAAGCCGCAGCCCAGGCACAAGTATCAGTTCAGGCAGCAACTGCTGTGAGTGGGAGCTGCTGGACAGCAAAAGGATGTAGTTTAAGTGAAGGAAACATCAGTAAACAACAGACAGGTGAGCTGTGGTAGTGGTTGTGTGTGAAACACCTTTGCATTCATGACAACCTGCTCATTTTCAAAGAATACAGAAAAACAATGGAAATCAAAAGCAAATGAAGAAATGATAAATTAATCAATAAAGCCATGGGCTAATCAAATGGCACCCTCCTCAATTACTCTAATAGAAAAAGAACAATTGCTGGTTTTGGCTCCTAATTTAAAATGACAGTATTTGCAAACAAACACTGATTCAGACATTAGTTAATTAAGTCAAGTGAGCTGTATGGAACAGGATTCCACTTTGGGGTTTTATTCAGTTAATGAGATAAATGGATTCAATTTCCCAATTTCATACACCTTCCCCAAAGGCTGTAAAAAACATGTGCATAAGTTTGTACACAGCTGTGTATTGTAAGGCAGGACTACAGGTCACAGAAGAGCTCTGGTCCACTGCAGAAATTTACACACTTACACAATATAATCCCTGTCATACAATCAAACTTCAGCCTAAAAACCAGTAATCTCTGCTTGTTGTATAAATCCTCTCCTCCATCTACTAGAAATAATTTCCTAGTTTCCAGATTAACTCTGTCTAAACTACTTTGTGTTTAGTCCTTACAAAAGCTGAGTGTCTGTGTTCGTGTCTGATGCATACTTGGGAATGCAGTGGTGGGCATTTGTATCAGAGAGAGAATCCACCTCACCTGTCTAAGAGCAGGTTTTGGTCCCTTTCTGTTCTAAATCTTTCTGAATTTACATGTGATACTCAGAAGAAACACAACTCTTTTCATCTGCCATAGTATATTCCCTTGTTCACTGTTCAACTTTGACTACAAAAGCAATGAGAATCCTCTTATTTCAGCCGACTGAAGTTGGAAGTTGCAGATTTAGCCTTGGGACAGTACAATAATTTAGGGAAGGATTTTTTTCGCTTAGGCACGTGGGTGATCATGCAAATACTTTGGCCTTCAGCCTCTCTGAGGGGGCAAAGCAATGGATTTGCCAGACAAAGTCCCTGCCTGTCAGGCCTAGGCTTGTGTATTCCATGGGCATAGGTCACTGCAGAGATGCTATTTGGGTACTGCAACTGACCTCTATGCCTTGATGTCCTTTGCACGCTGGGGACACTTTCAAGCAGGCAGTGGGTGCTTTTACAAAGGGAGTCACCACCAGTGATGCTGTATCAGACGACTTGAGAGTGTTTCCTATTGTTTTCCCTCAAAGAATCCAAGACTGGAAACCAGCAGCAACATTTGCCTTCCGTCCTGTGTAGGATCTGTTCTCACAAAGTTTTCCATGAGTTTTTTAGGGTTTAATTTTTTTTCTTTTCTGTGAGAGTGAACCTTGAGTCAAGATAATGAGCTTCATGCATTCAAATCAGTGCTTGAGTGTTAATTAGGTCGCTCTTACTACAATGATTTATTGACCTATAATCACTGTTAGGAGCCCTAAGTTTTCCTCCCTAGACAGTCAGGGAAAATCACCTTCATCAATCTTGAAGACAGTGATAATCTTAATTTTTTCCTCTATTTTAGGTTTTCAGAGCAGATTAATAATCTCCTCTCAGGGTCTGAGTATTTTTTTGAGATGTTGAGAGGCCTCTAAAGAGAAAATCATCCCTGATTTTTAGGTTTTCAAAGTAGACTAACAAATATCAGCTTTTGGAAACTGATAACTATTTTGAGCTGAACTGGAGGGCTTTCATTGATTCCAGTAGTCACTGAGTGATATTGAAATATTGTACGTAGAGAAGATGGCCCAGTTACTTATGTAGGAAAAGTGCTTACAAAATTCTCCAAAGCCAGAATCAAATATCTCTGATGTTTAACAGTGTGATGGATAACTTGCAGCGAGAGAGTTCAGGCTGAGAACTTTTATTCCCTTACTTTCCCTTTTTTGGGGTTTCAGGTTTTTTTCAGAAATCTTGACACAGGGGATGGATAAACTAAGTATTAGTAACCTTCAGATTTGTGTGTATTTAAAAATCTAACATGCCTAGTGAGACTCCGATGCTGGTCTCTGGGGTAGCCTGCAGGCCAGATAGTTTCTTGTACTGACAGGGATGATTTTTTTAGAAAAATCTAATAAAATACAACCCCATGCCTTTTTCAATATGGGGGCATGAACGTGTCAGGATGAAGTCTGAGGGGAAACAAAAGGAAGTCATCTTCACAAAATGTACCCTTAGGCTGTGGAGTTCCTTGCTGTAGGTTCTAGAAGTTTACATGCATATGAAGCAAAAGGGGCAAAATTCATAGAGAAAAAAAAATCCTTTAATGGGTATCTCCTTTGGTTTGGGAGAACCTTCAACATGATTTCCTGGAGGCTGGAACAATACTTGGAGTCTCATTGAATGCTTGCCATATTCTAATAAGTTTCCTAAAGTAGCTGCCATTGATCAGCATTGGAGGGAAATCTTGGATCAGTTAATCCCCTACAGTGTTTTCCTTGGCTTATGTGACCATACTTCCCCTGTTTACATAGGCATGTGTGCTCATCTTCTACCCACATGAATATTTTTAGGGGGTTGAATTGTCGCCAAATTTGGCAGAGGGATAGAAATCCCAAATATAGCCAGATTCTACATGTTTTGTAAAAAGAAGAGACCTGAAAGAGCTTAAAGAGAATTTTGCTGTGTTGTCAGTGCATGATCACAGCTTTTCCTAGACAATAGAGCATCTACATAAGAGTGCACTCTCCAGATTTTGGAAAAAGCTACAGAGGTAACAATATATGAGACATCAGAAAACCCAGCCAAAGAAAAAACCAACCAAACAATTAATTTCAATTACCTTTAATCTATTTTTTTCTGCAGAATGTATCCTGCAGAAATTTCCCTGAAAGAAAATTGCCATCTTTTTCCTTGGACCTGATTCTACATGGTAAAAATGGACTCATGGGAGAAGTGAGGTCCTCTGTCCTCCTCATGAATTCAAGGATCATTAGGCATTACTAGCAATGATCCAAGATTGGTCTCTGCAGAATCTCCATGCCACAATTATTATATAGTTCAGTTCTTTATTTAGATCTGTAGGAAAGGCTTGCAGAGAACAATCAAGCCCTGAAGTCCTCGCATTGGAATACCTGAATCAATAGGAAAAAATGAATGCTTGTTCCAGCTGGTGGGTAGGAATAACAAACATACACGGGGCCAGGTTCTACATCTGTGGCTTCTTCTTAGTTAGCAGGTTGCTCTGCCAGTCCAGCTGAGTGCAGTGGAATCAGTCACTGCTTAGGCAGGAAGGACAGAACCAGCCCTGCAATGAATTTGCAATAAAGAGGCAAACTAGCTGCAGTCCTGGGACCCAAACACGGGCTTGGTGGTGCTCCAGGTCCTCAACAAACCGAGCTGGGAGGACATTCCTGTGCTGACAGCTCCTCCTGGAACCGGTGCTGCTGCATTGCCCTGCACTGTGTGAACAGGGCTTGAAGGCCACACAGGATTTCCTAGGTGGGAATAGGAACTTGACAATGTGTATATATTTTGTGGTTTGAAAAAAAAATAAAATCCACCTGTGCCAGCCCTCCCTTATCTCCCTTCACATTCTGGTTCCACATTTTCCATTCTAATAAGACCAAAAGGACATCTAAAAATAATAAAAGGGGGTTTTTCCCTCCACTAATGAGCTTTCATTGCCAGCATGTTGATGCTTCTGATAACTGACCGTGCCTTCTTATTTATTCATGAGAGTGATTCTAACCTACAGATCCACACAGCTGATGACAATGAGCTCACTCTGGAGACATGACTGGACAAGAACAACTAATTGGTACACAAGGTTGGGAACATTTGCAGTGAAAACTCTTCTCTGGGGAAGTTTGAAATGGTAAGAAATGTCGTCTGCTCAGCATCTCTGTATGAGTGCATGTGGATTGGCATTTAGTTAACAGGGGAACAAGGAAGAGAGCTTGACTCCTTCAGCACCAGCATAGATTAGCACCAACTAGTTATCATAAACTGACACTGAATTCGAGCTGCATGAACTACATACAGTTAGTTATTATGCACAAGTGAGTGTTACTGAACACAAAGAAAATTCTAATGACTGCATGGAGGAAAGGAGTGCTTGGGGGAAAGTATTGTAAAGGCTAACCTGACCACTGATGAGCATTGCTAATGTGCAATGGAAGGATATGTCCAGGCTGGACATTTAATTAAACCCAGACTGACTGTTTTTACAGCTGATAACTTTGACTAGAACATCTCTTCTTCTTTCATACATTTATGTAGTAAAGAAAGGGGGAAATGAGATGGATTGGAAAACATGCACACACACAAAAAAATCACCAAAATGTGGGAGGTTTTGGCTCTGTTCTTGGATTGGAGATGGAGTCATTTTGTTTTGTTGATGCATTTCTAGCTTTTTGGCCTTTAAAAAAGTTTCTAATAAAAATCAAATCCCAAAAAGAGTGCAGCAATTTCTCAGAGGTGGAAAATAACATCAAAGTAGAAATGACTTTTAGATCTGGCATTTCTGGGATGTTTAATGACAAGTCAAACTTTCCGGGGCAGAGAAAAGCTGAGCTAATGCACAACAGTCAGAGATTTGTCTTCTGACTACCACATCTAATACTATCAACAAGCCTGCATGTTGCCTACAAAGAGCAGGTGGAAAAGCATCAGTTAATGACCACATATGCAAGCTTGGGAATCTCTCCCTTGCAGACATGCAGATGCTCCAGATAAAAGTTTTTGTTCATGTATATACTTACGAATAACTATTATGTGAAGGTCAAATTCATTGGACAGAATCCTTGCAAAGCCTCTCCTATTTTCTGCTTTTATGTTTATTTCACTGCTGTAGGAAGCAATCTTCCCTCCTTCCCAATTTGGAGCTCTTCAAGCACCTGAGGGGAGACAGATGCAAAATCTGGTGGTGCAGTGGGTCATCACAAGGAAGAAATCTGAATCCAGAGATGTAGGATTATCTGGAACAGGTCTGGCTTGCTGATGAATAGCAGGAGAAGACTTGCAATTGGACCAGGTACTGCTTATATTTCGTGGACCAAACAGGAGTTCCGCTGAGCACTTCGGTTCATTGCCAGACTTTGGAGAAAGATGGCTATAACCTTCCTGATATCTTTATTGCTGCACTCAGCAGAAGTGAGCAACCAGTAGAGTTTAGCTTCTCAAAAAACTTCAAATGAGGTGCAGAATAAGAAGAAGCAGAGAAAGAAAGGAACTTGCAGGCATGAACTGGAGGAGGTGGAGGAGGAGTGCTCTGAGCACATTATTTTAATGCAGGACATGGACAGGTCCCCATAGCTGGCAGAGGTGTCTATGCAGGCTCACAGCACCCCTAAGCAGGGAAAATCCCAGAGCAAAAAGAATACTGTGCAGATCTTTGGTTTTAATCCAAAGATTAGCAGCCACTTACCTTCTAGACTCCTCTCAGGAAACCTGCTCCCAGTTCTCATATTTACATTCTGCTTGCTAAAAAAATAACAACTTTTAAAAGAGAAACCTATTTATTAAAATGAGACTATGGAAAGGCCAGTTGTACATGCTGACTTTAAACACAAATTTGAAGGAGGCAACCATTATTTTTGCTTTGCCATTAGCAGTGGTTTTAGGATTTCTTGTCAGTATTGGGATATGGCTTATATTAAATTAACAACTGCTTCTGGTTTGTGTGGAGGACATACTGCTGGGTTAAGAATCTCATTAGCAATATTTGTTGAATTCGTATTTATTCCAGAATCAATACTTGTAACATACTAATTAAATCATCTGTTTAGGACAGCCCCATGCTGTACCAGAAGGAGTCCGTTCCCATCATGACACATGCAATACAGCATTTAGTTCCCATTATTATTAATGAGCACTGCAGGCTTTATTCCCGATGTGAGTCTCAGAGCAGGCATGCACAGCCTCATCCGTCTGCTGAATGTGCTAAGCAGTGCTTCTTCCGGCACTCGGGCTGCATTAACCCTCCTGCTGCCTTTGCTTTGGGGTTCTGAATGGACCGACAGCAACTCCAAAACCACTGAAGGGCTCTTCATTATCTTGGTGAACTTTAAAGGAGGGCCCGGGAGCTTTTACAAGGAAGCCAAAGGGATAAGTTGGATATCGTGGACCTGTAGAACTGCATGAAAGAGTGAGAGCATTCAGATTTCCCGATGTTCCTGAAGACTGAGTAATTTTAAAGGAAAGTAGTGCTTCTGGCTATTGGTTGTCTTGCCCTTAGGTTAAAATAATGATGATTTTAATGATTCCCTGTTCTCAGTATTCTTTATTGTATCATGAAACACCTGATGACTTTAATTTTTTTAATTGTGCTAGGATAAAATTTCTTGTCCTGGAATTTGGCTGCTAAGCTCAGTCTTCCCTTAAGGGATTCTCATTGTTGAAATAAGATGTACACTTTTAAATATACAGTTCCAGCTGCAGCTCCCTTTCAAGACGCAGGTTGCTGCAGCACTTCTGCCAGACGCTGACCTGCAATTGTAAGGAGGAGGTTCAATTTTTATAGGTTGTTAATTAATCAGCTCCAATTGCCCCCTTGCTGAAATCCAGGAAGTAGAGTCAAGTCTCTGCTATAATTGGCAGAGTTTGGGTGGGTGTAGGAATGGTTGTCGACCTGATACTTTCCTCCTCCCACTACAATTCTTTGCTCTCTTTTGCCTTTGCCAAAGCACTGGGGGAGAATTGCTTCTTTATGGAATTTTGCATTTCACAGCTGAAAATTACTGCAGCAGGGTTGAGTGGCCTCTTGCTCCAGGACATGTGGCAGTTTCAAGCTTTCATTCATTATTACAGCAATATAAATTCCTCTGTCATGACTAGACTTTATTTGACAGTGGGACAATTTATGTTATAAAAGAAAATGCACGTGGTTGGCACTGTGCTCCTTAGTCCCTCTTCTCCAGCATTCTTTGTTTCTCTCATATGCTCAAACAGACTCTTTGGGGCTTCCCTCACTCTGGGACTTCCTGAAAGCGGCTGAGGCTCTGTAGGTCTGGCAGATACATTCCTCTGAGCTCAAAAGATACCATGGACTGCTGTGGTCCTCAGCCCAGGCTGAACTGTGAGGATGTGAGAGTGGGTGCCCAGAGAGCCAAGGGATGGCACTTCCATGGTCACAACAGGTCTGAGAAATACTGACTGAGATGATGGTGGTGCAGCACTGCACATGTGGGAGATGGAGACATGGTGGGACTGCCTGGAGGAGGAGATGTGTGACTTGCACTATTGCGAAATAGTGAGTTTCCATTTAGACTAAGCATAGTGCAGGCAAGATTTCTCCAGGGTTATCACAGGCCTGCAGTTTCTGTTCTCCAGCTGGCCCAACTTAAATCAAGAGTAACTTTAGGGAACCTAGTATGGGCTATCCTGATGTAACAATTGCAAGTCCATGACTTTCGAATGATGGGCCAAAAAGGAAAATTCAAGGATTTTTCATTCTGTCTCTGTGCAGATTGCTAGAAAATCTGGAAAAACAGAAACTAATCTAGAAGGGGTACAAATACTGGGGGGTTTGTTTCTTTTGGCTTGTGAGGTGCCTTTGTATGGGGAGTGTTTGTGTGCTTGTGCACTATGATTGCTGTGTGTGCAATGCTGAACACAACCAGTCCCAAAACCCATTGCATGTTAAACACCAAGTCTACTGTTCTCTGAGGAGTTTGATCACTGCCTTTGAATAACCAGGGTGACTGTCTGTCATGAGGCCAGCAAAGGAACTATGGGCACCTGGCCATAATCTCTCCTGGGATTGCTGGGATTTCTATGAAGTTCATCCTGAAGACCTCATTTCACTATAAAGAAGGTATATGAGGGAATGAATGGATTTTTGGCACTTTTCCACCTTGTTTTCACTGCTTGCTTTTTCTCATTCTATTCCAGTCTCCCTCCTTTTCTCCTTTCACGTAATTCTTATATTAAAAAAAAATCCCCCAAAAATCCCCCAAAAAAACCAGTCCTGCCTGAAGCAATTTGAGGCAAGACCAGCACATTTTATTAAGCACTGCAAAACACTTAGTGGCACGAGGGTTTTCATGTGTAATCAGATACAGCAATTGGCTTGATTGCAATTGCTTCTGGGTCTGTTGTGCACAAGCACCTGATTAGATTTTAGCAGCGCTGCCAATTCTGGAGCAACCTTCAGCCTCACAACATGAATGGGCTCAGGGGAAATCATGTACCTCGTCCTTTAGTGCCGCCACCTGGAGAAGGGAGAGATGGAACGGGCAAATGAGTTAGCAAGGACCTGCCCTCTAGAGAAACTCTTGTGGAGTGGAAAAACCAGATGAATTTCCAGCCCCTTTGCCTGCCTGGGAAGTTCTTTCTTGTACTTCCTTCAGTTTCCCAGTGGTATCGGACAACTCTATGCCAGACACTCCCTCCTTGACCCCAGAGCCCTGTGGAGTGTTGCGTAGTGTCTCAGCATTGCTTTCTCACCCACATCTTGGAGAGGTGTATGAGCATTGCCAGACATGGAGGGACCTCTTTCCTGACTCTCGCCCTCCATGTGGATGGGTTGCAGGCAGCAGTGCTCACCTCAACGGAGAGGTGAGCAGAGCTGGCAGCACGGTGGCATCAGGCACCAGTCAAGGCTGGTAAAGCGAAGCCCTTCATAGC
Organism: Grallaria varia; assembly: GCA_013396735.1. NCBI lineage: Eukaryota > Metazoa > Chordata > Aves > Passeriformes > Formicariidae > Grallaria > Grallaria varia. The sequence goes on along the minus strand of VWZG01000620.1, from coordinate 1,370,944 downwards.
ATCTCCTAATCCTTCTGAGCCTTGGCATCCCAGTCCCACTGTCCCACCCGTAGATACTAAAGTTACTACCTGTACAGCCTCATGGCTAGGGCTGTGCTGGCTGTTCTCTCTGCAGTTCTAGAATGCAGGGAATGTTTCACTTCCCCTCCTCTGTCTCCTTAAGGTGCATCTGTTGTTGATCTCAGCAGATTTGGGGCTCTTCAGCTCAGATGAGAGAGGTGAGCACTTGAGAGGGTGCTGTGTAGTTTCCAGATGTGGTGGAGTCAGGTACTACTGCACCTGCAGTGTGCAAGTGGCCAGGAACGGGGCTGTGGCAGGCGTGTGCCCCACCTCCCAGGCCATTCTGGGCAATGCTGAGACACAGAGCCAGTGGTGGGTGCAGACATTTCACCTAGAGATTGGAAGATCGTTTTGAAAAGGTGTTTTTCAGCTGCGAGGAAAATCAAATTTTTGTTGAATGCTTTTGCTGTAGAAAATCCCAATTCTGAACTATCAGGCTGATGAATAGTGACATCTTTGATCTAAACAAATGCTGATGTTCTTGGCATTTTTGAAATGTCAGTGCAAAGCTAAAATCCTCTTATTTGACTCCTCTCTACTAAAAAAAAAAAATAGATCATCAAGTTGAAACAAAGTTTTCCTGTGAAAAATATCACCTGTAATTAAAAGAAAAAAGCAAACTCTTTTCTTTCATGAAGGAAGTATTTTATCAAAAGATTTCAACTCACTGTAGTGTGGTAAATTCAGTATTTTTCACATCCTGAAGTATTGTTTGAGGGAGCACAACTTCAACATCAGACTTTTTGTTGCTCTGGTGGAGATATTTTAAGAAGACCAGATTCATACATGTGAAATGCTCTGAAAATCACCCACCTTCTGGCTGTTTCCAGTTTGATGTTCAGAAATGCCCTGTGGCTCTCGAAACTCTTGATGATTTCCAGCCACTCAGTCCCACTCTGGGAACTCATACCTGCCCCTGCCAGTGAAACTGATGAGAATTTTGCCTGAAGAAAGTTTGCAGAATTGGACTTGCTCCAATTTATTTTCCATCATGTATAACAAAGTGCTTATTTACTTTTTTTTCACTTTGCCCAGCTTGGACAATTAAACCCCTGAGTCATTTTGCTTTTATTTCAAATCAGTTGCATTCCTTGGTTCGCTGGCTTGACCAGAGTTTTATAACACCTAGATACCAGAAGGAAAAATGGCATTAAACCCCCTGAAGATGCTGAAACTCATATGTTTGAATTTACAGTGCTGCAGGGACTATCCATTAGTTTGATGAATTCCTTGATTTCTCCGTATGCATGCAGGTGTGTGTTCTTATTAATACTTTTAGCAGCAGGGAGATATGTTAACAGTCATTCACCTCTTTGAGAACAAAAGATGTCTGACGCAGCAGAAGGTGGTCTCAGCGCAGGGGACCATGCAGCTGAGCAACATGGACAGTCCCAAACCTGGGACACCAGACGAGCTCTGGTTGAGATGTGTTGGCAAAAATGCTTGTGGGAAAATAGTTGCCCACATTTAGCACTGAGGGTCTGTCTCAGACAGGTGATATATATATATCTCATTTACACTTTCCCCATCAATCCGGCTGCATCTGAGTGGGGCTTTAACATCTTTCTTTCCATGGCTGGGAACACTTCCAGCACAAAGTTTTGTTACATTCAACCAGTAAGATTTTGGAACTTTGAATCTCAGAATGAGATGCTGGAAAGCAGAACTACATAAAGGGACCTGGGGGTGCTGGTGTAATGCAAGCTGATGGTGAGTCAGCAGTGCCCTGGCAGCCAGGAGGGCCAACCGTGCCCTGGGGGGGCATCAGGCAAAGCATTGCCAGCTGGTTGAAGGAGAGGATTGTCCCGCTCTGCTCTGCACTGGGGTGGCCTCACCTTGAATAGTGTGTGCAGTTTTGGGCACCACAGTATAGGAAAGATGTTAAGATCTTAGAGTCCAAAGGAAGGCAACAAAGATGGTGAAGGGCCCTGAGGGGAAGCCGTATGAGGAGCGGCTGAGGGCACTTGGTCTGTTCAGCCTGGAGAAGAGGAGACGGAGGGGAGACCTCATTGCAGTTACAACTGCCCCAGAGCAGGGGCAGGCACTGATCTCTTCTCTGTGGTGACCAGTGACAGGACTTGAGGGAATGGCCTGAAGTTGTGTCAGGACAGTTTATGTTGAATATTAGAAAAAGGTTCTTCACCCAGAGGGTGGTTGGACACTGGAACAGGTTTCCCAGGGAAGTGGTCACAGCATCCAGACTGACAGAGTTCCAGAAGCGTTTGGACAATACTCTCAGGCACATGGTGTGACTCTTGGGGCTGGTTCTGCGCAGGGCCAGGAGTTGGATGTGATGATCCTTGTGGGTCCCTTCTAGCTTGGCATATTGTGTGAAGAGTTTGCCAGAAAAAGGCACATGGATGTCAGAACACAAGGATGGATTGGGTGCTCACAGATTTATACATCAAAAGCATTTCCAAATAGTTGCAATTTTTTGGCTTCTAAATATTCCCCGTGGAGACTGAAGAGACCCTCTGAAATTCTGCGTCTGTGGTTACCGTGCAGCACACAATGACCTGCTGTTACTTTTCCTCTATTCACAAGTGCTTAAGAGTAGCTAAACTGTGAACCATGGGATGACTGAATAACTTTCAGTTTTCATAGCAGGATGTGACTTAGAAATGGACCCTTCCCAATAGGAAGCAAATGACAATAAAATATTCCTCTTCACCCCCACCAAATCCCATATGTTTGTTGGTTTTGCTTACCCTGTTTGCAAGCCTGGATCTAGAAATCCTGTTTGAGGTTTGGCCCTTTCAACCCTTGTTAAAGAAAACAAAGACAGCTGTGACAGGAATGACAGTCGGCTTTCCGTGTCTGGACAGATCAGGTGCTAACATAAATATTGCCATGTATTTATCTCCAGAGCCCCTGGGAGCTCAGTACTGGGTTTGGTTTTTTTAGTTTCATCTGTTGTATATTTAAATAAATACTCTGATTGAGGGAATGGGGTGCCCTGGGCCCAAATGTACAAACTCAGAACTCTTGTAGAAGATGTGGGGGCAGACAGACGTGGACCAGCAGAGTCAGGCAAGGACCCTGGGAGCCAGTACTGAGTGTGAAAATAGGCAGTTATCATGCCATGAGAGAAGTTTATTCATTCATAGGAATTATCTCTCCTCTTCCTCTCCTAGGTGACTTTCACTGTAACTTGGAGTAGGCTAAAGAGTCTGCAGGCAATTCTTTTTTCTTGTGTCCAAAACTGGTGCTGCTGTGAGACATCCATGGACACATCCTTAATCCCTGCTTGATTTTGAAGACAGGCTATGAGCATTTTTCCCTCTTTACATGTTAAGACCCACTTCTAGAGGGAATTTTAGAGAGTGCTCCAAGTCAGTTTGATTCAGGTTGCAATTTTAAGGTTGTTATTTCAGTACTACCTGTTACTGGAAAGGATAGACTTCAAATCCAAGCCAATATCCTATGAAATAAATTACCTTTGCACCTCCAAACCACAGGAACTCAAACTCTGGGGCAGCAAAGTGTGGCCATAGGCTGTCATGCCGTGTCAGGAAACACTCAGTTTGCTGTGTGGCACAAGTATATCTTCTCTCATCAGCTTCTAACAACGGTGCTGAAAGGTAGGTCAACTCCTCATGCATCAATACTTTCATGTCAAAGAATTTTGCTCTTCCCCAGGAAGCACATTTCTTCTGCCTCTCAAGAAAAAGCCACACTGTATCCAGAGAGTGTTCTTGACCTTTTGACAAATAGCAAAGAAATGAGTTTTGGAGTAGGGACTTGATGTGTTCCAACAGGGACTAAGCAAACAAATGGTCTGTCTCAGAGGAGATGCTGCATGTAGCATCCAAAGCCCATGCACTACAGTCATCTCCATCCACTTTGTATTTGCAGCCCACTGCCTGCCCAGGTTACAAAAAAGTGGATAGTTCTTCACTCTTTTGATTTTTAGAGAGCTTTGGCTCAAGTTTCTTGCTGTGAGCATGGCACTGTAAGTATCTTGGTGAAAGCTGGGTTTACAAACTACTCCTTCTTCAGTGTGAAACACTTCATTAACTGCAAGAGAAAAACAGGAATGGTACAGGATAGATGAGGGGCAGGTCTGTATTTCATTGATGGTATTGCAATTAGCAGCTTCAGCTGTCGGTAGGAAGAAACCTTGGCAAGTTGGGGTGTTTTCAGAGCTTGGTATGAAGACGAAAAAAGCAAGAGAGAGATATTAAAGAATGAAGAAAAGGGACAGGTCACAAATATAATAGAAGAAAAGTCACCATTTTCCATCTAGTTGCTACACAACTCTTGTCTGTGCCTGACAGACAGTCTGTGCTGCTCCACAGCAGAAGTGACCCATATTACTTCTTTACTGTTTAAACAAAGAAAGTTGCCAATTAAAATATCTTGAGTTTATTTCAGCACTTTGCGCTCTGGGAGCCTCACTGATTGGAAGGGAAGTCTGCTCTGCTGTGAAGCAACACAGTCTTTTCATGTACACCCTATTTGCCCAGCTTTTGTTAGGAAATGTGTCAAATCACAGATATCAAACGTATGGCAGGGACTCAATAGATCATCTCATCTTATCCCTCCACCCCAGAGGCTTTCCAGGGTGATGTTTTTAACATGATTCATAAAACCCTCTGCAACAGTTATCACACTCTCCTGAGCTACCTAGTTCCTAATTCTCCTGATATCTAGTTTAAATATCCTTTACTGCAGTTTGCACCCACTGTTCTTGATCTGTCTCTAATGGACATGAGGGGATGTTACAGCACAGAGTTGGGCAGCTGTTGGTTGAACAGCCTCCTGTTCAAAGCAGAGCTAACTCCAAAGTCAAAGTAACAGGCTTTCTCTGCCTCGGTGACAACTGTTAATTTATTTGATTACCATTACCAGATCTCCCCTGTCCTCTAAACACTTCGGCATCAACAGTTTGAATCTTCTTTCATAGATCACATTTGTAGTCTGTGTTTATTAGTTATTTCTGAGGTTTTAGTCGCAGCTGTATCTCTGAGGGATGTTGTCATAGGTCTGTTAATGCATCCATACACAGCTAATTTTGATGGCTAGATCAAAAAAAGCAGGAGTCTTTCCTTGGCTAAATGATTCAGTAAAGTGAACTTAATTCTGCAAGCTGGAAGCAGCAGACTGAGTTGTGCAGTGTGAAGTGCAAATGGGCAATATGCTATCCAGCCACTAGAAGCAGTTATATCTTGTACTATGACAGGTGTAGCACAGTTATTGATATGGCAACAGAGCCTATGCTTGGTTTTAACCGTTTCAGCAGTCCTTGGTGAAGGTAAGGGTCTCTCCAATCTCCTTTCAGAGTGCATTGACCTACTTGTCTGGCAGGCATTGCTGTGACTTTGACCACAAGTGATTTTAACTTGCTATCTCAGCTGGCTCGTCAGCACCCCTATGCTCACAGATAATGTAATTTTGAGAAAATAGACTGCGAAAAGGAGCTGGTGCTTTTAGCAGGATCACTGACAGGGTTGCCCTTTGGAGCCCGGCTGTGAGCAACAGGGGTCATTTCTGTATGTTGACTGACATGGCTGTTCAGGTATCAATGGACAGGAGAATTGGCAAAGAAGCAAGGAAGCCAAACTGTGGTGCTAGTTTATTTATCCAGGAGTCACCTTATCTGTAAACCTTCTTTGCCCCAGCATGGCCCAGGAACCATGCTACAATACAACCACTTCTGAGAGATAACAGTATTTTAACATTTGCATTTTTGTAGTGTGGAGGAGATTCAGATATAGATCAGACTCCATTGTGTCAAGGGCTGTAGAAGCACAGAGAAGGGAACTGCATGATCACAAACTAAACCTATGTAAAGGATAATAGAATTGTACAAGGGGACTTAGTAAAACAAAGATACAAATATTACAAAGCAATGAAAGCTACTTAATGATTGCATGGTTTTGGGGAGCTGCTGTGGCACAGGACTGTTGTAAGAAGGACTCAAGGAAGTAAGATTAGGCAGCTGCCACAAATTTAGCCAGTTCTTGTAGCTGTTCTGTGAGGATTATATTTGTCACAGTTAAAACTTAGATTTTAAACAAGCTCAAACACATGTACAGTTAGTATGCCAATAACATTGGGCTGGTGTTGTCATGCTTTTGTTGAACTGGTATTTTTACTTCTATTTCACCTTTTATATTGTAATTAGAAAGTGATTGGGACAGTGATATTCTACCTGTAGCTAGTCCTGGGTCTCTGGCTACTTCTAGAACATTCCTGAAAAGGGAACTAAGAAAATAAAGTCAATTTAACAACTTGTTGTTGGCTCGAATCACAGCAGGGGGCTTCACACGCTGCCGCTGGAATATGCTTAGCCCCCTGCAAACTGAAAGAGATTGAAAAATCACTAGTGTAGAATAAATAAGGAGCAAAGAGTTGAACTTCTTGTTTTCATTTACCCCAGCAGATGTTTGGTTGTTGCGGCATCAGAGCACCGGATGCTGGAAGAGGCGTTTATGAATGACCTGCTATCTCCTATTGCTGCCTCCGGGGGTGCCACTCAGCTGGGCTGGGGGCACAGCAGCTGGTATGTCTCAGTGGGGTACTCAGGGTAATGGCTGTCATTTGCTGGACGGGTGGAAGTCACGATGGTCTTCTGCTCAGTCACCACCTGGTCCCTGTCACATGCCATGGAGATTGATATAAATCAAACTCTTTCTGCAGGGGGGGCCTTGAGAAAACAAATTGATGTTTTAAAGCACAAGAAAAGAAGCATCAGAGATGCAGCCCTAACAGTCTGCCAGTGAGCCAGGGGGTTGTCATGCTGCTTGAGCTGAATGCTGAAGGAAGACATGAACACATGAGAACATCTCTGGGAGCATAATTGAAAGAGTAATGAAAGGCCAAGGGAGAGGTCACATATTCCCTAATTGTATATAGTGACTGTGAGCTCTACTCTGAAATAACATCTAGGGAAAGGATGGTCTCTGCCTCTGAAGGCATGGAGGCCAGACGTCACCCAAGAAGGTAGCCTGTAGTGAAAAACCATTTACAGGTTTCCAGGAGACAGGAGATCTTCAAGTTCAGAGACCCCAGTCATATGTCTCACTTTGAATTCGTGAACTTTGACAAGCAGGTGGATCAAATGGTATCCTTGGTATCCTTCACAATTTTTGCTGATGGCCCAAATTTGCTTATTTTCTTCTTTACTAAACATAGCCTCAAAATCTGTCTGCATTGTTAAGGTTAGTCTTTTGGAGTTGGTCTCAGTGGTGAGAGAGCAGAAAAGCAGCAGAGTATTGGATGTTCCCACCCCATGGCAAATTCAGGGAAAATATGGGTTCTTGTGCCCAGTATTGAGCAGGACATCCAGAACCTTTGTCTTCAAATTAAAAATAAAACCGATAAGGAAGCATCCTCTAAGGAGTGCATTTTCCAGGACTCTCATTTTTCTGTGTGATATCTGCTACCTGAAAACAAAATTGCCTTATCCCATCCCTGGCAGGAGATTAGTCAGAATAGTCAGTGGCTGTTACGGATATTTCTGCAAACACTAACAGAAGGGACAGGTACAGATGGTTCGACAACCAGATCTACATTCATTTCTACCCACTCTGCAAAAAAAAGAACCCAACAAAATATAGAAAAAAAGGAAGGAATTTCTATATTGATCAATCTGGATTATTAAAGTTCCCCAGTGTAAATCACTCATGGAGCATTAATTTTTATGCCAGTCAAGGAAAATTAAGTGGCCTAATCACATTACATGTTCACCACTCCAGGAACTGCAGAGTTTTCCCTGTATTTGGTTGGAGGCTATTCTATTTGGCTGGGCTCTTCTGATACTGCTTTGCCTGTGTGTGCAATTAGAAGAATTTTTTTTTTATTAACCAGTTTTTACATTACACTCAGCGGCCCCGTCACACAACTAAATGACCCATTTAACAAGCATGATAAAATCCTCATTAGGGCCTATTATAGGATTTAGTGGAATCTTCCTGCTTCACTACAGCACTAATTAACTCTGCCACTTAATTCTCTCCCTCCCTCCTCTTGCTGTTTATTGGGCTTTTTGTGGAAAACAGATCCAAGGAACACAATTAACGTAATTTGTCCTGGAAAATCCCTAAACATTAGCAAGCTACAAATGTAATTGGAAAAGGCCTCACAGAGTTCATGCATACCAGGCAATTACTCCAGAACTACAGCCCTGCATACTATCATGTTACTTCTTATTATAGTTTCCTGAGATGAGCAAGGAGGTAATTCTATCCAAGGGCTCTTAAAGCCTTAATTAAGGGTCAACTTTGTGTTTGAACAGCTTTCATATTTAATTGAGGAAAAATGTGTGCCTTCAAGAATGACGTAGCTTTGCTAGGATGTGCAATATGTAGGGAAACTGAATGTTGTGCTCTTGAACTCACTGGTACAAATGGAGCGCACCTCTCAGCTGTATAGTCTTGTGCTGTACTTTGTAGCTAGACCTACCAGTCGTCAGAAAACAGAACTAACCCACAAGAGGTAGCTGGACTTTGTAATTCTTTTGCATGGCAACAAGGTGTATAAACCTGTTTCATGAAACACAAGAAGTGCTGAGATATGGTCCTTGGCTATTGAACCTGGCAGGGACATTTGGGAAGACTGCTGTCCTGCCCTTTTTACAGGCTGAAACCTTTAATTTGCAGCACTGTTAATCATTTTCCTAAGGATGGAGAACTCTTACCATAACCCAAGACGTGGCAGCCTAGTTACACTAAATCTGAGATTGCCCAGAGGTCCCAGAGGTGCTCTGAGGAGTCAGGGCCTGCCTTTGCTATTCGGAACTGAAGATGCGGACAGTTGTTGGGATTCCTAGATAGATACCTATAAGGTGAGGCTGCTGTCTGGATGAAAGATTTCTGACACTTCTGTGTTACTGTTACCTAGTATTTCAGATAGGTGCAAAAGGTAACTAACTTTCTATAAGAAATGAGAGTAACCTCCAGTTGTTATGGCAACATGGTCCAAGATACATGTGGGAGGGTGGTGAAGAGGTGGATAGTGGTGTAGAAATGTACAGGTCTTGTCTGGCTCTTCATTTTGGTCTAATTTCTACTGTTTGCATGTTCTCAAGAATGAGAAAGAAGCCAAATTAGCTTCTCATAGATGGACAAAAGGAGACAAGCACAAAGGGTTGCCCGAGTCATCCACTTACTTGGAGGGAGTTATTCTCTGGGTATTTGCAAATAAATCATATGGACCTCAACTTCCTCCTCCTGGAAGAAATTTGCTAAATGCCCAGTCTAAACTGAGCAGCAGCCAAGTGTGACAAACAAATAATTGAAGCATAGGATGAAGCAAAATTCAGTCCAAATCTCCCATCTTTCTCTGAACTATCAGAGGGGAAATTTTTAGCCTTGTATGAATTTGGTCTATTTTGAAGTTGTCAAATCAGAGAAAGCTGCCTTTTGGGTAATGTGCTTTCATGCCACACTGAGTACAAGGTGGAATTATCTTATTTGCATCATACAGGGAGCTGGACAAGATGACACGATGTTATCTTGGAATTTCCAGTATTTGATGGTGTTAATATGTCTTATGAACTTGGGCCTTGGTTTTTGGAAGCTTGACTCCCAGGGAAGTTCAAATCTGATTTCTTTGAACATAGCAAGCTTTTGAAAAAATTGACATAGACTGTTGCTGCTGTTCCTTCTGGAAACTCTAGTTTTGGTCCATCTTCTCTAGTGCAACTTCCTCTATGAGCAAGAATTTGGAAAGGATTCAGCCTGGGAATACTCAGATATTGAAACTATAGAGGAAAGGACCAGAAGCAGAGGCTGAGCTATACAACAGCCTCCTTACCCAGGAGCAAGGGAGTTATTGTTTCTGAGCCAAATTCTTTAATGAATCAATGCATTTTAAATAATAACAATGATCCATGTGGTGAAAAAAACCCTTAATTAGTTTGCAATGATCTGAGAGGCACGGTGTGCCCACACACAGCTGCTCTGGCATGTGTGGTTCAAATCAACAAGAATGTCTCAGGCACTTCTTTGATTCCTTGGGGGTCTGGTGTCTAAAAAATGTAATTAGCCACAGGAAAGATGCACTTCATATGGTCTGGCTTTGTGGAATCTTTGCTGAAATTGAAAAAGGTTGCTTCTATCAGTTTTCACAGACTATCTGGGACAGTGACTAAGGTTTGACAGTCTGGCCTAGAAGACATTGGTACACTGTGGGCAGCTCACAGGCACTTTACTCTGCCTGGAATTAAGCTCTGTCCTCCCAACTGATCATCCTTCTGAGCAAGCCCTGGCTTGCTACTATGTAGGCGTGCACCAGAGTCAGAACAGGCATTTTGGGGCCAAAGAAAGACACAGATTATGTGCTCCACAGTAGGTAGGACTAGATGACCTTTAGAGGTCCCATCCCACCAACATTTCTATGATCTTGTGTCTTTATTGTTTTTCTAAGCCAGGCTCCATAACAGTAAAACTGATGTGTCCATTTATTGTCATTGGCATGGTTTTAAATAAGTTGAAAGAAAAAATGCTTTGATATTTAAACCCATTAATGCATTTCATAAAAGCAGGGGTTTTTTGACTTTCAACTCTGTTCTGTTTTTCTGGTTAACTAAAATAAGGGTATGATTTCACATTACAATAAGGTCACTGAAATTGCAGCTGTGGTAAGCCAATAGACTATGATAACCTGAGTGCTTTTGTGCATTCATACTTGTCATACTTGCCTAATTAATAATTATGTAAATTAGACTTTTAAAAGGTAAAAATAATAGCTACCTTGAGCAGTTTCCTAGGATGATGTCATAGGGGCTTCTCTTCACCTTATTTTTACTGTACAGGGGCTGGAAATATGAGAAAGCTCACCTGTCATTATGCTAAGGTTAATTTCAGCAATAAATGAAATTGGCTCATATTTTGTTTGTTTGGTTTTCCCCCACACAAACACAATTCCCTGTGATAACTTAGTGTGAGACTACTAAATAAACAGATTAATAAAGAAAAAGAATTTGAAGCTTCCCTTAACAATGAAATGGATCTGCATTCACGATCACCCTGGGAAGGAGCACCATGGAGGAAAAGCTTGCCAAAGGATGTATAAGTAGTAAACTATGGCAGCTTCACGCTTACAGTATGGTGCTGTTTGTTACCAGTAAACAGGTGTGCTCACGATGTGATCATACCCTGGCTGATGCCAGGCCAAAAAATGTCCCAGTAATTCTTGCTGGAGTTGTCTTTGAAGCAAGAAAGGAGTATGTCCTGGTTTATTATGGGCATAACTGTAGAAGAAAGTTCCAAACAACACTGTATGCACAGCTGGGCTCAGCAGGAGTGCTGTCTCTCTGAAGTGCATTGCCTGCATGGTAATTACAACTTGGGTTTCAAGTTGGAGGGGCATGTCTCCAAGGCAGTGTGATCCTAGTGCTTGGGCAGGGAATTTCTTGGCAAGGAATGAAACTGCCATACTGAAACAGTAAGGAAAACAAGGAAGTTACAAGTAGTAACAGGCTTCTTATCCACCATTCACCAAGAAAAATTTTCTGGCCAGCCCAAGCAAATCCCCTGCAAGTATTGTGGTGAGAGGCATCAGGTGTGTGTGAGCAACCTGACCAGCCTGGTCTAGTGGAAAGCATCCCTGCTCATGGCAGGGGGGTTAGATGATCTTTAAGGTCCATTCCAACCCAAACCATTCTATGATTCTATGTTATTATCAATAATTACAATTGATGGATGGCTCTTTGGAAGGGGGGGAGGGGCGCATCTTTCTGGGATTTCATCTGGAGTCAGCTTTAGGTTGTTCCAAAGCATACAGGAAGCCACTGAAGCAACTATAAAAAATGAATGGGCAGCAAGCTCACTGACAGCTCTCATCAGTAACCATCTCCCTTTAGGTGAGCTCAGCTGCAAAGCCCCAGAGAGAGTTGATGCTTACTGCCCAGGTAGAATTTCATATCTTACTCTAAACTTACCTCTTTGTGCTGGGAACATGGAGGCATTCAGGTTTCAAACACAAGTGGAGTGTAAGGAATTATTGCAAACCAGCTTGCCACTTGCTGGTGGACCACACAGTGTGATGCGATCTGCATCTGCTGGAGCTTTGCATCAGACAGCTGTGCTGGAGTGAACACTCTGGCTCCAGCAGGGCTGGCCTGTGGTTTGTGGATCTAGATAAGTCATGGAGAGGTTCACCATTAACATGGGCACAGGGAAATGATGTCCACACTGGGAGTAACATTGCCTTCAGCTTAGAAAACTGAACAGATGGAAACACTTGGAGCTAATGTTGTCAGAGCATGTGTGCTCTTAGGGGGTCATTTCCAGATTGTTTTGTGCCTTTTAGTCTTCTTGTCTAGCTGTTTCTTAATTCAGAAGGTCAAAAAACCCTGCTGTAACTATCTGTTCTGATATTTTCTGTTTGGTGGACCAGACTGCTTCATTGTATTGACTCTTGTTTCATCAGCAGCTTGACAGTAAAAGCTGTCCAGTCTTGATTCCAGGTCTCCCAGTGATAGAAAATCATCACAAGTGCAGGCAGACATAGCTCTTAATTACCAGAACTGTTATGTGTTTCCTTCTTGTTATCTCACTGCAGTCACTATTTTTGGGATTGCTTTTGTACCAGCCTGCTGATTTGAAGAGTGTGTTATTCACATATTGTTCCCCGGATAATCACCGAAAGGCAGACAGTAGCTTTTGCCTTGACCATTCAGCTCTGAAGACTGGCAGCTTGTCTCTCAGGTGGGAAGACTGAAGGGGAGCAATTTAGCTGCGTAGATGAAATTAAGGAAAAAGTAGGAAACAACTCTGGAGCTCAGGAGCTGATGGTCGGGTCTTAACTTTTGTGCATGTACTGGAAAAAGTAGGAAACAACTCTGTTGAGAGTCATGGCTGCCCTTAAAAGGCAGGAGTTGATGGTTGGGTCTTAACTTTTGCACATGTACTGACAGCCATCTGGTGAAAATGGGTTGTGATTTGTTATCATAACTGGAGGGTAAATAAGTGTGCTCTTCATCATGCACACTAATTTTTGTCATGCTGACTCAGCTTAATCTGCAGTTTTCTGTGGAGGTGACTGTGGCTCAGCAGGCCTTATACACACCTTTTTGGAGGACGTTTGAGGGAGGGCAGCTCAAGGTAAGCCATTTCACTGTAAAGAAAATGAGGACTGGTCTCCTCTGGCCATATTTGCTCAAAGCACAGAGCTTTCTTGGCCCTGCAGACTCAGCATGGCAAGAAATTCTTCCACCTTGGAATCTCTTTGTGCTTTTTCTATTTCATTTTATGAAGAGAAAACTGAAACAATAAGGAATTCCATTTTAACTCGTCACCCCAACCTTGGTCTGACTAATATTTTTGATTTAAGCCTTCAGAGTGTTTCTGTTTTCATGATGGCTTTTCCGTTTGCTGTTTGCCAGCATTATAGCAGGGAATGACTCATATTCTCTGTACTGTGAAGGATGGGAAGCAGGGAATGTGCAAGGTTCTTTCCCACTGACAGACTGTGGAACACACAGCAATTTGAAGTTCTGTCTCCCAGAGCAAGAATAAGCCCAGGCACTAGAAAAAAAGGCCAGTCAATTTTTCTGCTTAAAAATTAGCTTTTAAAAAACAAATGTGTCAGTTTTCTGGGGAAAAATAGTTTTTGATAAAAATGTGAGTATCGTAAAGACTGATTTCTTTTCTAACTTAGCTATATGCCTATGGTACCTCCAGGCAGCTGTACTTCACACCCATATTTCTCTTAGGAGAAATGAGTTCAACTACATTTTCCATGCTGTGAAGTGGTGGAGCTGCAAGAGATCTGGAAAACTTGTAAAGAAAGGCTCAACTTGCCTTTTTAATAAGTTTAGTCTCTGTAACTCATTTTCCCTAGTTATGAAAATAGGTGCAGTCACTATGCCACTGGGGTACTCCATAAGACATGGTTAGCTAATGCTTGCATGCTGTTTTGGAGCTGAAAAATGGTATTTTCTTGTGAGCAGTAAGAACTGGCTGTGAGATTCCTCAGGTTCCAGTTGCTTTATCACAGCAATCCATGTCTTACTTTATTTTTCTTTGACAACTGCCTTTATAATAGCCTAAATAGTTGCCTAAAGTACACCACAGTCGGGAGTATGACTAGGTCAAGGGAAGGCACCTCTAATGTTTTAAACAAGCTGCTTTGAGTACCAGTAATGTTGTGACAGTAGGAATTTGCTCCAGTCTTTTGCTACTTAGCATGGGATCATGATCCACCAGCACTGGTCTTCCCTTGGTGGCTCTTTGCTGTCCTGGGACAGGGCATGAGTGTGCTGAGGCTGTGGCTGTCTGGATGACATCTCTGCTTGAGAGAGTATCATCGAAGAGACCTCCTCTTTGAAGCAGCCCAGAATTATGGCTACTCTGTCTCTTCCACATTTTGGGATGTGACATTCCTGTTGTTAGAGTCTGGATTTGTATCTCACCGGGCTGACTGATGGGTTGAATCAACCATCTTCTCTGTGTGTGTGTGTGTGCGCGTGGGTGGGTGGTTGTAGGGGGAAAGGATGGATTAAACCTCACGGAGGTGGGATGGTGTCGTATCCTTCATGTCAAGCCCCTGGACCCCACTCAGGGGAGCCTCAGAGTAGCTGTGAGTCACAACCAGCCTGGGAAGACCCCTCAGCTCCTGGAGACCCTGACCCAGGCTCAGATGGGCAGGGACAGTGAGAACACGGCCCCTCACCCTGGCCTGGAACCCAGAGTGGCTGGTGGGTCAGAGGCCTGGGTGGGGCTGGCCAGAGGGACCAGGGCAGGTAAAACCAAAGGTGTGTGCTAATCATGTGTTGTGGTCTTGCCATCTGGACGTGTAAGAGCTGGTTTTCCACAAGGTTCCAGTAGTAGCTATATAATCTGTCTCTCTCTTTTTTCTCCTCCTCTCTTCTTGTTCCCTCTGCTTCTCTTTCTTTGCTCTTTTCTTGATGCTTTTGGTGGCTTGGAAGTGGAGAGGTTGGAATTTGACTTAAGGACTGTGGAGGGATAGGACTTGGACTCAGGTGTTGTGGATTAGTATGTGCTGGGTTGCTGCAGTGATGGAAAGCTTTGTTTAGCTTATGTGGTGCCCTTTTGAACTTCTGCCAAGTTCCCTTANATATATATATAAGTAAAACTCCTGGCTGAGCCTGTGAGCTTGCAGCTCTGCGACCAGAGTGTTATACCTGTCCCTCTCAGTTTGCTGTCCTACCTGACTACTGCTTTACTTTGCTGGAGCTCAGAATTAGCCTTTCCTAGGATACAGCCTGGGCTGCAAAAAGTCAGCCAGATGACACGGACACAAACTGATCAGGAAAATGTCACTCACCTCTCCCTCTCCAGCCCTGCAATATAGATGTATCCTTAGCGAACTTGCAAATCAAATTGAATTTCTTTCTTCTGCTCAAGTAATAAGGAGATTTTGTTGTTAACTGGCAGATGCCACTTTGAATTACAGTGGTGGAGCTCAAAATGGTTTGTATGTAGGTCAAGCATGGATTACTCCACATACAAACATGATTTGGAAGGATCTCAGAGAGGTTTTCTGCATTTCAAGGTATCTGTAGGAATTGCCATAAGCTAAAATGAACCAAAACACTGCCAGAAGCAGTGAATGAGGTGTCTAGAAACAGGTTCACAACTGCAAACAGCTTTTAGATTAAAAAGAAAGAAGAGGCTTAAATGTCTCTGTGCTACTTGTATCCTTCTGCAATCCCTGTAAAACTTCTAAAGAATACTGGGTCTCTGAATTTTAACTTCCTCAGCAAGAAATGAACAGCAGCTTTTTAACCTATCCATGCATGAGAGAGACATAGGGAAGGCAGCAACCATTTTGGTAGAGGAGTATCTTTTACAGAATGCTGTTACAGAGAGAGCTCGTGGAAAGAGAAAATGATGGGAGAAGTGGAAATTGTAATTAAAACATGATTTTTTTCATAGAAAAGGAGATTTTTCAGAATCACCTAAGAGATTTGAGACTCACTAATCTCTTGTGGGATGTAGATGCTGGAGTTGCATGGGCATTTTTGAAGGTCTGAGCACAGATGGTAAATAACAACATGAAAGGATGTGAAGGCTTTTTTTTTTTTCTTTTGGAGTTTTTGAAGTGGGTCTAATAATTCATTACATTGAGTTAGTCTTCCTGAAAACTGAGGTACAGCATCACGTTACTAAAACTTGCTACTATTTCCAGTATACTCTGTGTGCTAGTTTCTTGTCTTGCACCACTCTTTACCTGGAAACACAGACGAGTATCGGGATGGATAACATGAAAAGGTTGCATGTTGTAGGACCTGAAAATGTTTAAGGATGAGTGAGACAAACTTCTCACAGGTGATGAATCATGTCTATTCTGTCCACTTAGTTAAGGGGATGGAATAAGTCATATTAAGCTCTTTTCAGCAGTGAATTTTTGGAGCCTAGCCTGATAGTTATGTGTTAAGTCCAATAACATCTGCCTTGTGTGTTTTACTTTTCCCTTCTCCCTCTTGCCATGGGAAAGGGTAATATGAGAAGAAGTATACTTCTTATGAGTTTCACCTTGCTTTTTATTGCTTCTATCACCCCATGTCTCTTTTGGGGACAGCAGACTGAAAACACATACTTGGCACTCTCCAAAAAACTTTGAAATTGTTCTTGGTCTTGTGGGAGTCTGATCCAGCACATGTAGTCTGAGATAATTGTTGCTTCTTGCACAGATGAGATTTACAGCAGAGACACGACTGTGGCAGGGGAAAGCCTGAGAACACTCTTCCCAGCTGAGCACCTGTTCTTTCCATGGGATATTGTTCAAGGCTTTTTGTGTTTAATATCTTCAGGGCAACTGAAAGAATGGAAATAAAACTTTGTGGGATGTGCAAAATGTGGGATTTGTAAAGCTGAGTCTGTGTGGGAGAAATATAATTTTAAAACAATAGGTTTGATTTTCTGAGTGTATGAGGTATCAGGATCCCAGGCATTGTCAAATGTGTACAGATGGAGGTATTTGGATCCAGCTGTCATTTTACTCTCATGTTACTGCTAGGAAATTTTCTAATAAGCCATTCTGGACCCCACTTCAACATATGGAGACAAAATTTAAAGAGCAAATATTGAAAGAAAAAGAGTAACTATATGTATGAAGATTTTAACCCTTAGTTATGTTTGTTTATTGCTTTTGGCAAAAATGCTTTTCAAGTCTTAAATTTGCAGCTAACAATATCAGAGAATTATTAGACTAGAATGGATCACTTTTGTAATTCTTAAACTTTTTGTCATTCTCTCAAGCATTGCAGCCACTTTGCCTGTTTTGAATTCCAGATGTGAAATGTGCAACACAACCGATTTGAAAAGCTCTTCTAGCCATTGCAGAGCTGTAATTTCACTCCCAATTTATCAACTGGCAATAGACACAAATGATCATTTTCAATTTGAGGAGCTCTACTTATATCAAATTAGTCAGAAGCTTTGGGTTTTACTTATTAAGGCAATGAAGGGAGGATAACCTCAGAGAGGCAGATGTGAATCTTTGAAAAACCAAATTGTGTGAACATGTATTTCCCCAAATTGTAAGAGGCCTCTGATAAAACTTCATTAAGTAAGGAAGGTTTTTTTGTGTCTGTGAGTAGTGAAGAAACTTGAAGCTCATGAGTTTTGATTCAGCCAAAATGCATTGGGCTGAAATCCAATGTCTTCTTCCAGTATTTGATGGAATTGAACAGAACAGAGGAAAGGGTATAATTAAAAAGGAATCGGGACAATCAAAATGAAGAAAAAATTCCCTCTGTGTTCACAGATGCAGTGGCAAAGGCAGGTGATTAGGTTATTTTTGAGGGTGGTTTTAGATTGTCAAAGGAAAGTTAACTTTTGTGAAAGCCTTGCTCTTATTTCAAGGTTTTAGCTGTTTTTCTCATTTCTTCTAATCTTTCTTTGCTGTTGATATGAAAAAGGTTTTGATTAGAGGAGAAACAAGAAGTGGGAAAAGACAGAGAAGTCAGAGACCACGTTTAAGTTTCTGCTGTTACCTAAAAAGTAATAATAAAACCTCACTACCTGTAAGTAGTAAAATTGCTCCCTCCCCAGCTAGGAGGTTCATCAACAGCCATCCCTTTGTCCCTGGCTGTCTCAGCTTTCCCGTCTTCACAGAGCAACAGGACTGGTCCCAAGCATCTCTGTGGTGTTTAGTGTCCAAAGGAATAAAGTAGTGCAAGGGGTTTCTTTGCTGGAAAACTATGTCACTTGAATGTGAGACTTTTCTTAGGTTCTGAATTCCTATCTAGAATTACAAGGCTAAAAGGAAATGGCCTCAAGTTATGCCAGGGGAGGTTTAGATTAGATATCGGGAAAAATATTATTATGGAAAGGATTCTCAAGCCCTGGAATAGGCTGACCAGGAAACTGATGGAGTCACCATCCCTGGAAGTGTTCAAAAAGCATGTGGATGTGGCACTTGAGGACATCATTTAATGGTGAACATGGTGATGGTTCTGGGTTGACAGTTGGACTTGGTGATCATAGAGGTCCTTTCCAACCCTAATGATTCTATGATTCTGTGTTATAAGTCACCTGGCTAGAACTGTCCTAGATGTAAGATCATGGTGCCCCAAGTAGAGGCTTCTTCAGTTTGCATCAGAAGGAAATAATGGTTACCTGACACCATCTGTAAATCAATGGAGAGCTGGCTGTTTGAATTTAAATATACACAGTTGTAATATTTATTAGCAGTAATTACTTAACTGTTGGTACAGTCATTTTAACTAATTTTCTAATTACCCATGGCATGGTAATTAATTACTTCCGGAATTTATGGAATATATGTGGAGACATCTCATGGAAAACTCTGGTTGGACAGTTATTTACTTCACTGTTATTCCATGAGCTGGTTTAAGCATTTAGCAGCTATCACTGGGTTATGTTTCTGATATTGTCATCGTGGCTTTCCAGCTGCCTTTCTCATTACTATCTTGCACTGCATTGTCTCTATTATTGGATTTACCAAAGACTCCCCATTTAAAGCAGAACTATTCATGTAGATGATCACTAGTCACTCTAGAGAGACTCTTTTTGGAGTAATTTCCATGCTATTTGCATTACACAACCCAAGAGGAGGGAAAATCCCTGTGTGGAAATAGAAAGGGTCTCATGGGGTTTTGTTGATGGACTGCTTCAGCCTTTCTCTGCTGCATGAAGCAGCAGAAGTTCAATTTTGTGAGATGAGTGAAAGGGCTACAGACTGAAATAATCCAGATCGTTGTAACTATTTTGATTTTAGATATAAATTGTAGTCTATTATCTAGTATGTTTTGAACATAGAAAATGTTTTCCCAGATGGCCCAAAACTTGAAAAGATAATCTTAAGTTTTACTTTCTCAGCTGAGGTAAAAATACCACCAATTCTGCTCCATTCCAAGCTTGAGCTGACCAAACTGGGCCACGAGTCAGTGTCAGACAAACCCTGAACAAATGATTACTCATGCATCTCCTGTCACAGTCTGTATACCTCAAGATTGAGAGAGAGAGGGACAGAATTACACTGAAGGGAGAATTCACATTAGGGACAACCAGTGACACTGAGCCCTTATGTAACACTGTGCCAGAGAGAGCAGTGGAAAGAAATTTGATTGAGTTACTCAGGACTTTCGAACACAATTTGGAGGAAAAAACTCCTAATGCAGAAAGAATCATTGTCTTCCAGACAGTGTAGATGGTTTCAGGAGACCAAAACTTCATAGGGTGCATCATAATCATTGGTTGAGATGAGAGGAAGCACAGCAACCACCACTGAGAGTAAAAGGAAACGGAGCCATAAAAATTAAACTGGCAGGAGAAGTTGTGGAAGCTGCAAGAAAGTCTCCAAGTCTGCAAGACAGAGCAGTGGGGTGGCAATGCATGGGGACTGTGGGACGTTGAGACAGGTAATCTGAGCTGTAGGAGAGAGAAATAGAAGGCAAACTCGCTGTATTGCTAAATCCAACAAACAAATTTAGAGGATACTTCACAGAGCACACAGACAAATATGAAAGGTACTTTTGGGCTATGTACTAAAGGGGAAAATGGAATGATTCACACAGTTGCACAGTGTTGCCTTCAGCTGCCTTGACATGAAAAGTTTCAGAATGAGCCTGAGAGCTCAGGAAAATAGTTAGGAAGTCTTGAATTTTGAAGGTTTCAGATGATGCCAGTGCTTCTGACCTTGCTTTTACCAAGCATCCCCTGCTAAGCAAATTCTAGTCTGGATCTTCAAAGTGTAACAGTCATATAATTCCTGCTGCTCCTGATAGAGATATTTTGCTGCCTGTTTTGAAGGCAGCTCACTACCTCTGTCCTTCGGTTTCCAGTGGCATTTAGATAAATTGTTTGGTACTGGGCACTACAATGGTCCAGAAGTGGTAGAGATCCCACAGGAATTGCACTTGGGTACCTTCGCTCGCTAATCTGTGTATTTTCATTACATGTCCAAAGTTAGGTGAAACTGAGTCTGGCTCTTTATACACCTCCTAGAGAACAATCATTCTTTCTTTTAAAAAATTTTTCCCTTTTTTGTACATGACTTTTCCCAGGCAGTTTCCTGTCTGTGCATAACACTTCTGAAGTGTTCTCCAAGGATCAGCTTGCCTGGAGACATTTTTACCTGCTTGTTTGTTCGTTCTGGACAGCTCCTATTAAATTAAACCATATATTCATTCATACAGACAACATCCCAGTGAGCAGGTCAATACACACTAGTCATAAATTATTACAAAAGGGGTCCAAATCCATCACTGAGGCATCCATTGATTATCCATACAGCTACTCTCTGTAAGTGAACACTTTGTATGCAAGGTCACTGTAGAATCCAGCTATTTTTAAAAGACTGTTAATAGCAACACGGAAGCAAGCTTTGATTGAACTGGAAGTGTAATTTTCAATTAAGAGCCTTCACTCAGTCTTCCTTCCATTAGGGTCTAATTAGATTTCAGGAAGACACCAAGTTTCAGATGCTTCAGCCGTACAGACTCTCCATTAGCTGACACCATATGCTTTGCGGTTTCCATTGTGAAGTCCTGATTAATTTTCCAACGTTAATTTTAACTCTAGCTGAGATGCTTCACCAGGGACCTGATTAATGGATTAGCTGTAACCAGCCCATCCCTGCTTCTTTCTGCCATCAGTTATACAGTAATGAGGTTAGTGAACATCAGACTGATAAGGTTTTTTCTCTACTACTCTGGGAAATGCATATATTTAATTTGGACTATGTAAGGAAAGGAACGGTCCCAGCAATCTGTCAGCTGGATTAGCTTCCTAGGTTACAGACCTTTTCTCCCAACCTACTCCTTCCTCTTCTCTCTCGGTATATCTATAGTATCCAGACAAATCACAGATCTGTAAAGACACCTTGGACAGTAAATTTTTAATAAATTTACCTTCCTTTCTGTTCCTCCCTTTTCCAAATGCTTTGTTTGATTCAGAGAGTGAAGGTTTGGTAGAGCACATCTGGTATGCAGCAACTGACTTGACTTCATCTATTCTGATATTCTTTCAGCTAAAACAAAAACTTCTGGGACGGTGGTTGCTGTTACAAATGAAACAAGTTCTTGTTAGTACTCCAACAAATGTTGTTGATTTATGCAAAGATTGATTATAGTAAAAAATGGACATGGGTGGTCAAAGAAGCATTAGCTGGAGACCCATCTCGTGTTGGTGATGAGAGATGTAAGAGACTTGAGCTCATTGGAAGGGTTTTTGCAACACAGACAAAATACTGCAGCAGTTTATATCAGTTTTGAGTGAGGACCAACTTTTGCTGGGCACGCACCAGACGTCACAGATTAGGTCTTCAGATGGTGGGGTTTTTCACACCTGTCAAACTGTAGGATTTGCACCACTGTTTAGCAACTCTATTCAATAGACATTCATGTGTGCCAAGATATGTAAAAAAGGTGTGACATAGGCAGATGGGTGATGGGATGCCCACCAAACCAGTAATCTTTGACAGATTTTGCAGGCAGTTCTCTTCTGTACTTCAGCAGTAGAGCATGTATAATACTTTTCTTGCAGCTCTACTTGCTGTTTGGATTTCAGCCCAAATTGCACTAGCTCCTCAACATAAACCCAGATGATCTGCAGTAAATGAAGAATCAAGTTAGGTAACTTATGGCTTGGAAATAATCAAATCCATCAGTGAGGTATAATCTAGTACAGTGGTGTTGAGTCTGTGAGGATCTTGTCTATGGCCCACAAGGAGGAGAGCTGCAACAGGCCTCTGGCTGGCACTTCCATAGCTAGTGCTGCTGTGAAAGACCGTAAGATCACCTAGGCTGTGCATCAAGTCCATCTTTCTGACATTCCTATCCTGAACTGCTGCCTCAGACGCACTTGGGTGATAAACACAGACCTTCTGTATTTAGGGGATTCCTCCCAGTCCCCTTCTTATTTCTCTGTGTGGTCTTGGCTGCCAAGCCTTCCTTTAAAACAGAACACCGCAGTAATATCTTATTGACTAGGTTTTATAGGAAAAGAAAGAGTTGTAATAACTTTTTATTGACATTGTTCTTCCAGGGAGACATAGAAATAAATCACCAGCCTGCAGGAGTCAGAATTCTCTCATGCATTCTGGGACTGCAGTCCCTGGGCTTCACAGCAGGAGCTACCCAATATAGAACCACAGAATATCCTGAATTGAAAGGGACCCCCAAAGATCAACTGGATATTTGCTGTCAAAAAACTTCCTCACCAAATGTAATTGAAATGAGCCCAAAGGATGGAAAGTTGTTGGGGTTATGACTGATGACAGGACAGAACAATAGTGCTTGGAAGCTGAGGCTCTTTCTATGACATAAACTAAGAAGGGGTTAAGTCAGCTGGTCCTGCAATGAGATAGCCCATACAGAGAGCCTATGTGAAACTTTATCAAAGTTTTTTTTCAGTTGGTTTTAGCTCTTTGCAATGTGAATCCTGGAGGGAATAAAGGAGTCGAGGGAGAAGAATGGATTATATCTTTTGGGTTTAAATCAGATAAAGAGAATGACTAACAAGTGTAGATTTTTGCTACAGTATTTTAAGAACTGTGTCAATAACCTCCCTTCCTCCCTCCTCCTTTTCCCAGTCTCGATGCAAAGGCTTAAAATTAGATTGCTGATTAAGGAGAGCTGCAGGGCGATTTAGATACATCAATCTTGCTTGTAATGAGGAACATGGCTACGTTTCTGCAGGGCTGAACCTTGGGGCCAGGGGTGGCTGGATACTGAAGGTTCTCTCTATTGATCTTTCCGTGCAGCCATTACTTCCCAGCGTTTCTGAATGGCTGAATTGGATCACAGGAGCTCTTTGGGAAAGGAGGCTGCTGGGGGCTGGACTGGGAATTTTTCTTTTTCCCCCAGGGTAAAAGAGGCTGAGCAGCTTTCTAGACTCTTTGTTTGCCAGAAAAATGGGCTGTCTTATGTCCATTTCCCCTTTTACCTCTCACCAAGAAATGCGTAGCAAAACCACACTGAAAGGTTCACCTTGCCCTAGCAGGCCTTTACTTACAGTCTGTTACACTCAAAGCCGCATCTTATAGTTCTTTTTAAAGACTAATGGCCCATTTCATGTGACAAATGAAGAGCTTTTATTAGGCAGAGGGTAAAGAAGTGTCCTGCAGCTGAGAAACAGAAATTGGCCAGAGGGAGAAAAAGCCTGAGCCTCCTGTAACAGCAGTTGGAAGAAACTTCTACTAAACAATTTGATTTTTTTAATTAAATGAAATAATATTATTGGATACATCAAGCAAACTTAACCTCTTCTGGCCTCTAGGCCAGGTCTAGAACTGCCTTTTCTCTTGTGAGCAGAAGCCCCTCCTGACTGAAGCTCTTTTTATGCCCCTGACACAGTTCAGTCACATCTAGGAAATCATTTTAGGAAAGGCCTATGGACTCTCCTGTCCATATGTCACTAAATGATGATTGAAATGACAGGTAAGTCCCAAAATAAGGAGCTACAATCCTTATAAGTATCCACTTCAGCTTCTGCCTCAACACCACAGACTTCTTTGCTTCGAGTTTGTAGTTCCTGAAACAGCTTTCATGCCCCAAGCTGAGCAACTCTATAAGAAATAAAGATACAGTTTTATTACAAGCAAAATAAATTGTACAAGGATCACTAATCCAAGGGTGTAGATTTTAGGGGTTTCTTACTAACCTATAAAGGGGTGTTGCGGAGCTGTAAGGTGCCAGGTCCTGATAGGAGCTGATACCAGGGAATAGGGAGATAGGGTAACTGTGAAATGCAAATGGATCAGGAAACCCCGTTGGCCACATGGCCACCCATGGAGGCCGCCATGTTGCTCGGGGCCCCGCCTCTCAGCACGGCACAGCCAACCAGGGAGGGGGAAACGCCTCTTCTGTTACATAAATGGGGAGGGGTTTTTGAGACCTTAAAAGAGCAAAATTTGAACTCAGAGGTGTGCTTTTGGACCTACGTGGCCTGGGCACCCAACACGTGTTGTACGTAAAATTTCCTACTTGTTATATTTCTTTGTCACACGGACTCGTATTTTTTATTCTAAATTCATTAAGAAGAGAGCTTTCTCACAACTCCTTCTCACTTAAGTCATAAAACTACGTTTCATCTGCTCACGTTCCTGGGGAGACCAGGAAGCTGTTCCAAAAGGGAGTCCCATGACTGTACAAATGTTTAAGGAGGGAGCTGTAGGCTTATGCCACCCGTGGGCTCAGCCCAGACTCACTTTGCTCCCAGAATTAGACCCAAAGAATTTATCTTGTCTATTTTATCTTCTGCTCTGCTGTTTGTGGGGAGGAGCAGTTGCAGCAGACAACAGCACAAACAGGACTAGAGAAGAGCATTTTACAGCCTTTTCTGAGAGTGGAGGAGTCTGTGAGACTGAAAAGTCATCTAAGAATGGAAAAGTATACCCCTGTATGCTTGTTGCTACCATTTGTTTGCTCAATTTTTTCTCTGCGCTTGAAAGCCGAAGCTGGGGGAGATACAAAGATTCTGCACGTGATTCTGATACAGCCCAACATCACAACTTGCCAGTCTTCTGGGAGAAGACAGAAGAGAACATCTAGGCTAAGATAGCTCCCCTTTTGTATTCCCATCTCTTGGAGAATACTGATGGACACTTTAAATTCAAGGTTGAAAACCATTTAAATCTCTGCTTTCTCCAAGAGAAAGGGCATCTACTTTCTGATTCATATAGCAGTGCTTTCAGGCTTTAGGTGTCAGGAACACATTTCCCCTGTTTGCTTGCTTCTTACCACTCCTGACTCTTGTGGTTTAATCAGTCTTTCAGGGAGGAAATAGAGAGAAATTCCATGAGCTTAAAGGGCTCTGTAAAACATGGGGAAAAAAAGATACAAGACTGATTCAGTTTAGTAGTGAGTTGTGTCCTTTTCACTCTTCTGTCACCAAAAGAAAGAGAAATTAAAAAAAAAAAAAAAGAAGAAGAAAAGAAAAGCTAACAAAGAAAAAAGTACACAGGTCTGTCAGTTAAGACTTAGAGCTTGAGAAAGGAATTTAATATTCTGCACGATTGCTTCCTTCTTATTTCTTCTTGCTGCAGTTGCTTCTCCACTTGCTAATTCATCTTAATTATAGAATATTTGGACAGCTTAGAGCAGAATTCTCTGTTGACAGTGCTTGAACAAAAGAAAGTATCCAGGCTCATGAATAGGCGCTGTGCTGAGGAAATCTAATTGGCCTGCTCTGACTGACAACGCTACAGATTACACAAGGAAGGGAGGCTGGTGGCGTGCCTGGATTTCACACAGATTTGCTTGATCTTACTGTTCTCTTATATTCTCCTACCCACTCTGTCTCCCTACATGTTGCTTCTACCACAGGGTGAAGTAACTGGGGTAAAAAGGAGCTTCAGGTATGTTGAGGGTTTTAACAGGATATTTAGAAACAAATGGAGGGTGTCTTATTTCTGAACAAACCCACAAGCAGCTCTGCTTGAACTTGGAAACAGAGTATTAGCATCAATATTAATAATATTAATAGTGTAGTGTCTTGATTGCTACAGAAATAGGTCTCAAGTAAGATGACTTCAATGACTGGATAGCTAAACAGTTTTCACCTTGGATCCACAAAAATCACTGAGGGCCAAATGGTGGGTCAGGCTCACATCGCTAGTACAGAGCTGAGAAGCAGCGCAATCCAGTGCTAAGGGACCAGCAAGGCTTCCCTGCATCTCAGTGGGTATTATGCCCCTTTGCTGGTGAAGATGCTCTCTGCACAGGGCAGAGGTGCCCTCTGCTTTGGGCTTGCACATTTTCCTTGGAGTCACGTGATTACCTTACAGAGGAGTGGGAAATATTTGATTTTAAAGAGGTTATTATCTCCCTGGACAACCAAAGTGAAATTGCCCTTCTCCTTGGAAATAAGCAGTGGTGCTTGAATGCCAGGCTATTCTAATGCATCTCAGTCCTGCTGGGAGTGACCTTCCAGAAACTTCTTTTCTCTGCAAGACATCTCACCCCCGAAGCCATCCCATTTTCTGCTGCCTATCTATGCAGACCAGGAAGGAGGTGTTATTTAGGTAGCTCTCTGTTTGCACTTCAGGCCAATTACTTTTTTTTGTGCAGAGAGCACAGGGTGGTCTATTTCAGCATAAGATGACTTATCTAGGTGGTTTTGAATGGTGAAAAAGAAATTATGGTTTATTAAAAAGGAGAAAATTTCAGGGACAAGCAGTCTAAAACATAGCCTGCTGCTTTATGTGGTAATATGGAGAAGTTTGTATTATCATTTTTATTATAGTTTGTATACCACTCTCTATTTCTTCCCCAGAAACTTGTATAGGGTGAAAAGTTATGCATTTTTCGGTCATGACAAAGCCCTGAGTCAGCCATGAAATAGAGCCCATTCACTCTTTGCAGTGTCCAGCTCTTGCTTCCTGTTTCTCCAGTAAGTTAGGCAGGTGGTTATGCCCCTCAGCAGCCGTAGCCATGCTCAGAGCAGGCAGAACAAGGCCCTCCTGGACCCCTCCTAGTCACCAAGACATGGCCTTGCAATTTTATTTTAACAAAGACAAAATCAGAAGCGCTCAAAGGTCCAAATCTCATCGGAAGTCTAAGAAAGTTGAGGGACTTTAGGATCCCCTTGAGATCCCATCCTACAAAAGCACAAAGCTGTGCTGTTAGATTGGGCAGTCTCTTTTGGCGCTGCCAAAATAAAATGTAACTTCCAGTGGCTGGAATTGTGGCTGAAAAAAATATTCTCAGGTCATAACTTCCTCTAAGGGGTACCACCTTCTGAAGTGAAAAACGCAGGGGGAAGTGACAGTGACACGTCACCTCACCCAGGTCCATCCTCAGGGCAGAGTCAGGTTTGCCCAAATCACTGCTGAGAGATGTTATTCTATTTTGGGCCTTGCCAGCTTTTGCATGATGTCTCACTTAAATCCTCCTTGCCTGCTTTTAAGCCAATACCTTCTTATATCTACAGTGGACATGTATTTATTTATTTATGACTAACTCTGCCACTACCTTCAGTGCATGTGAAATCTGCTGTTCTAATTCCTCTCTTTTTCAATCATTAGATTCAAAGTACGTAATTTCTTTCAGTCTTTCCAAATTAAGTCAGACTTTCTAGATATCTGCTGACCCTTTCTGTTCTACTGATAATTATTTTTCTTTAGTTAGATTACATCTTTCTCAAAGACCAGTTACCAACCCTGGAAGCAGCACCGCAGTGAGGCAGAGAGGGAACATTTCACACCTGTGTCCTACAGCAATCCTGTATTAACAGGTGCATTAGCACTTGGTCTGATGTTTGCTTTTTGTGTAACAACACAACAGGACCCCAGAGCTCCACAGAGCTCTTTAAAATGTTGAGAACCAGGAGTAAATACAAGATGCACTATTTTGTTTTATTTAATTGTGTTGATATTGTTTCACTGTATTTTTTTCTTTTAATCTTGAATGAAGAGAAGAGGCATACCTTTTTATGTCATAATGCTCATATTCCTATAGGAAACTGTGAGACAGTGACAACTTGTCTGGTTCAAGCTTATTCTTATCTCTAGATCCAGCAGTAGTTCAAGCACTGTCGAAAAGAACTTTGTAGGAGGATTTTCTGTGTTATGCACATCCAAAATATGCGTATGTGTGTGTAAAATGCAAAGGAGGAGTTCAATATTATGCGAAATAAGATCAGTATAGATTAATAAGTATTAAAATAATACTGAACAACATAAAATACTTGAAAATATTATTTTGAGTTGGAAATGGACATTACCTTGTAAAGTACTTTGAACTTTCTCGTTTGTGACCCTTTGCATACTCAACCCAAGCCACCATTTTCCCATCTGCAAGCCTGAAGGTCAGCAACATCCCTACCAAGGACTGCTGTGTGGCAATACAAATGCATGGGAATGCTGTGATAAGTTAGTAAATACATGCATACATACAAATATGAATATATGGAAATATTTAAATGTATATGAAATTTTGCTACATGCTGCAGTGTTTTTACATAGACTACTTTTTCTACTGATGTTTAGCCATGCTATAGAGCAGCAACTGGGCTGACTAGGAAAAGATGTGAGTGGGAGAGTTACCACGTGCAAGGTAACAGCCATTTTTCTGGTTTCCAGTTTATGAGAGCTTAATATTAATGTCTTGCTAGTATTATCTCAATAACAAACAAGCAATAGTGTTGCTTTGTATGCTACAGTTCTCATAAACCTTGGTTGCAGGAAACCACAATACGGACCTGGGATAAGAGCTGCCCATGACTGTAGAACACTTTGGACCATATTGAAAGAAAAAATAGAGGTAAGGAAGAGAACAAGGAAAAGAAATATCCACAAAAGGAAAATACATACAATCAAGTTTGCTGAGACAGGTGGGGAGCCCAATAAAGCTTGTGTTATCTGAACCACAGAAGATCTATGAGAGGCTGCAGAAAGAGGAAGGATGAATGCGACCTTTGGAAAACCTGGTGAATGCAGTGGCTCAGCAGCAGCTCCTTTTCACCAGATCACCTCAAACATGTTTTCCTAACTTGCCTTTTCTTTTCTTTGAAGTGAGGCACTGTCAGGATTGCTTGTACTTTCTGTTTTCAGCTATCACCCAGTTGTGCTGCAGTCAGAATTGAAATTATCAGCCCTGTCATGAAGGTGCAGCAACTGAAATAACTGCAAATAGGAAAGGCTTTGAGTGCTGAGGCAAACAGCTCTGGGTGGCTGGGCTCTCCTGAGAAACAACATTCAGCTACAACCCAACCAGAAAGAATTAGGAAGCTACTGAGTAGGTTGGGATGTTTTCTCAGGAAACTATATCTTCCTTGTTTGTCTTGGTTTGTGGCAGTTGTAGTTGGATGGATGGATGGATGGATGGATGGAAGGATGGATGGATGGATGGATGGATGGATGGATGGATGGATGGATGGATGGATGGATGGATGGATGGATGGATGGTGGTGTGTGACTTTCCTTGTCCATCCCTTTGACCTGGCTCAGCCAGTATCACAGTGGAGGCAACTACCTGCTATATTGGCTACACCATCAGCTTGCACCACTGGGGTGGGTTACCCTGAGCCATAGCTTGAGGAATTGCTACAGTCCTGTTTTAGGTCTCCTGGAACATGTGCCTTCAAATCTAGAATGTAGGAGAGGAAAGAAAGCTCTTCCCTGCAGTCTTGTACCTTGTTCATTCCAGCATCTCTCTGGGGAAACCCCTACAAAAGGAGCTCCCTTGGGTTAAGACGTCATGAGCAATTTACAATGAAGAATTTTGTGTGCTAAAACTTCTTCAATACCAGACTTCGGGCATATTGTTATGTCAAGGAAATCTTTAAATATAGAAATCAAACCTGATGGACAGACTTTGAGAGAAGATGGCTGCAATAGTGGAAGAGACTTCTCCACCTTGAGTGTCCTCACTACTTTATGATCGAATGATTTTTAATTTTTTAGCTTTGACATTTCTGGAGGCTGGGAACTCAGCAGAAACTTTGAAACTGCACTTTCTTTTTTAAAACTCCCACAGGGCCAAATAACAGTCCTAGTCATGCTTGGTAGGAGGGTAAAGTGCAGTGAGAAGAATATGCTCAACCTGTCCTCCCTATTGATCTGGGCTTCTGTATCAGTATTTTACAGTGCTTCAGTTATTGTCAGAAAAGCTCAGGGAGATGTTTATTAAGGCTTTTTTGTGGGGGAATGGCAAACTTTTTTTGAATGTCACTACTGAAGGTGAGGAAATGAGAGCAGGTGGCAAAACAACCCCTTCAATTTATTTATTGCACGACTTGGCTGAGAAGGAGCATCCCCAGCCTTACAGCTCTTGGAAGAGCAGCAGCAGCAGCTGTAGCTGACCTGCAGATGTTGGCCTCTCAGAGGGACCTGCTGGCCACCTGCTCCAGGTTGCTTTTGCCAGGAGCTGGCTTGAAACAGAGGTGCTGATGATTCTGGTGGGATGGAAGATTTCTCCTGATGGATGCCTGACCAGACCCAGCTCAGCAGGGTGTGATCAGAAATTATTCATGCTGCACTCCTGTCAGATGGGTGCAAAATTGTGAGAAACGCTACTGATGTCAATAGTTACCAGAGGTAACTATGGAACAGGGAAGCAAGCAGGGATTCTGCCAGTCCTCTTTTCCCTTTGGAGCAACAGTGCTCAGGCAGGTCTCTCTGAAAGAGACTGCTCTCCTCCTATTCTTTCATTGTCACTCCTGTAAAGCTCTTCAGCTGAGGCTCAAAAAGTGCTGTATGTTACGCAGACAAGTTGTTGTGAGGAAATGTAAACACAGCTGAGATATGCTTTGCTGCAACAGCTTTTTATTCTTAAGATGTTTGGCGATATAACTGTGCTTTGCTGGTTGGTAGGCCAGGATATAGCACAAGAAATGTTCTGGTTTCCTCAACTTAATTTTACAAGACACAAAAAATTTTAATAAACCATATGTGTAACCGTGTGCCTGAAACAGCAATAAAAGGAGAGTTTTCCAGGACCCTTTTGGTGAAAGCAGGGCATTTGAGCTATATTTCACAGATTAGAAACCTATTCTGCATTTATTATTTTCCTCCTAGAATGGGCCCAGCTCAGTGAACCTCATGCTGTGCAGGGTGTCCCATTATGAACTGTGTGAAACCAGCAAAACAAAACCATCTTCAAAGCTTTTTTATTTCAATACCTTTGTGAATCTTGTTAGACATGGAATGCTTTGCATTTACTGCATACCGTGACAATAAATACAAAATTAAGTGAAAGAGGGTGCAGATTATTAAACTGTACTCCTTAATAGATTTGATGTCATCTAATGTCTAAGTCATGCAGCATTGCTGAGACATGAACAGCACTTCCTGATACAGCAGAGCCATTTAAATTGAGGTTCTGATGAAGGAAAAGTCCCTCTGTGGTAATACCTATTCTGTGTATGACAGCATAATGCCCTGTTATAATGGTAGGACACACATCTTCCTTCCCTCTATGGAACCGTGATTATCATCCCGGACTGAACTGAAGTGGGCTTCGATAATTTAGACTTCACTTGCTCCTGCTGTGTTTTTCTGCTTTTAAATTGGAGTAATTTGTTGCAAATTTCTCCTATTCTTGCTGTTAGAATCCTCACATCAGAAAAGTGGCTAATTGACAATAGAGCTGATATAAAAAATAATAATAGAAATGGTCATTGAGGAAGTCAGAAAATGTTTACCTTTTGGTTTAGAAAAAGAGAAAGTTGTAATTTTTAAACATTTTTCTGAAATAAATCTTCAGGAGTGTGGGTAATGAGATGAATAACTGTCTTTAGAAATAAAAACAGGTAGTGCCTTAGCACTCTGTTCTAAAACTCGGATGAGGAAGGACTGCCAGGAGTACCTGCTGCTTGCCTGAACTGTTAACTCCAGGGAGTGACTCAAAAAGCTTTTATGCAAGGGATGATGACCTGGTGGGATGGTCTACTCCCAGTAAACACTGGAGATCTTCTCCTTTGCCCTCCCACCCCATAGCAGAGGAGGAGCTGCTCCAGACCTTGCTAGCCTTGTATGTGGTGCAGCGGCTGGCCTGGTGACCCTGCACGGTGCCAACCCAGACTTTTTATCTGGTTCTGCTCACTTCCACCTTCCCCAGACAAACAGCTCGGTGGCTTCTGACATGATGCCGCTGGGGGTACTCCTAAGATCTTGCCCCACTAGCTTCAAGGCACACCCTTGCTTCCTTGCTGCATCTGTCCTTCTCCTCCTCCTTGTGCCACGGCTGCTTTCCTGTGGGCAATGGATTGCTGAGCTGACTTTTGCTATAACAACCCGTTCTGGCTCAGTTTGTATTAGCAGGGGACTGTGCACAGTCTGAGAGGCTGCCTCTTTGCAGCCACTGGCTCTAGGGTCTCTCTGGGTTGTACTCCATGCTGTGGTGCAAACTGGCCTTCGAGATAACAGCAGAAAGTCTTGGGGTTCTGGTTATAAACTTCATGTGATCATTAGATGGTTCATTTTTATTTGCTCACCTCCCCCTCTTCCACTGACATTTTTGTGATTATTTATATACTTTCTGGAGGAAAAAAAAACCCCAACTCAATAGTATATTTTTTCTATAGTTTTTTATTAGGCCAATATCAAATTAAGGTATATTTGTTTTTGTTAACAGATATTTTTACTGTTCTTTTCAAGATCACAAGAGGCAGCAGTAAGTAAGGCTGTACATCAGCCCATAGCTGTGTGTGCAAGTGTCGCTGCTGCCCAGAGCTCCCTCTCTTGCTTTCCTCCATGCAGTGTGTCACCTTCACACCACTGCCACCAGCTCTCAATCACTCCCTCTGACGGAGGTCAAAGAGTACTTGCAAAGTCTTAAGTCTTCCTGGTGACAGTCCAAGGGGTTTCTGGAGCTCCTGAGACAGGCTTCCTCTCCCTTTCTCAGCCTTCACAATGAAAGTTGCTTTTCCTGACCTTGAGGCACTTAATATTTCTTTAGTGCTCTGCTAGCAATGGTGTTGGCTGGCAAATTGCCATGACATGGTTACACTGACTTTGTCTGGGCTTATTTTTTCACAGACTTCCAGCGCAACAAAATATAAATGTAATTTGCTCTGTGATTCCCTCGTCTTTACCAAATCTTCAGTGTGGATATACTAGAACAGCTCCTAAATTCATCACCTCCACTGCTACTGACTTCTGACTCACAGCAAAGGACATCACAGTCATACACCAGATTAGCAGTTAAAATGCTTGCTGAAATACTTATCTAAAGACTTGGGTAACTCATTTAGCCTTTCTTTTCTTTCACTTGTCATTCATAAAATGGACATCATGCTCTTCCTTATTCTTTAATAATTCACAAGGTTTTTGTAATTGTTCCCTACTGTGGACTCAATATGTGATTTGCATGTTCTTTGGGCTTGGGAGTACCTGGGGTCTGCCGTACAGTACCTTTGTGCAAATAAAATGGCAAGCTGCCTCCCTTAATCTCCATGCGACACCCCGTGAGTTATCCTTTTGATTGAGGAAAGAAAAATAATATGAACATTTAAAAAAGGATATTTTCTAAAAGTCTGGGTTTATTTGGCATCAAGAAAATTTTCCTCTGCAGCCCTGAAGTTCCATCAGGAATGGAGAGTTTAAAGAAAACTGTGTGACGCATCCCACCCCATCTCCATGTCGGGCAGGTACTGTTCCACCTGAGTAGCCTGCTTACATCATTCAGCTGAGTGGCTTAGTTTGCATTGTTCTGGAAAAGTGACCTCTGGCATTTTGAAAGGCAGCAAGTGTGATACTTCCTTGCCAACATCAGGCATCATGGCTGTGTCATACAGGACCTGCTCCCGGCAGTGTGCTCCAGCACATCTAAGATTAAGCTTGCCACTCACAGTCAATGTGGCAGCTGGATCTGCCTGTAAAGGTTGCCTCAGGACTGCCCGAAGCATGCAAAGAAGATGACCCAAGAGCCACGCAACACAGCCCCATAGGGCACTCTGAGCACACCTGCATGGACTTATCTCCAGCCAGCTCCCTCTGTATGAATCCATCCGCAGCCCTTCTGAGAGGTGCAGTGTCCCACCCTCAGATTGTTATTTCTCAGTAATTTGGGTGGTGCTTGCCTTGACATGAAGACAGACATTCATTAATTTCATCTGGGCAGGAAATCTATATTGTGTATTATTCTTGTGTTAATATACAGAGGGCTAAATCGAAGGTGAATTGATTTCCTGAAGCTGAACAGACTTTTGGCATTAGCACAGATACAGCCACAGTCAAAGAGCAGACCTTTCAATTTAGTTCTTTTGCTGTCGATGTAAATAAAATTGCTCATGAAGCAAATTGCAGCCAGTTATTGTCTGCACTCACAACCATTATGTTCTTTGGAAATGATCATTTATGTTAGACACTGGATTATGTTTCTATGAAAGTTTGTAAGGCAAATGCAAAGCACAATTTACCTTGAAGGTCAACTGAATATTACAATTGGCACTTACAGGTCATTATTGTGCAGCTAAAATGATCCCAGGGAAAAGAGTGATATTTGTGAAATGATACAAAACCAGAGATTCTTGATTAGCTGATAGAAACCACATGGGCTGTTAATCCGTAAGACCAGGGCTACAGGTGAAGTTTCTGTATAATTATTTGGTTTGTGTGGGCAACATATGGGTGAGGGAAAATATCCTTATGAGGGCATGGCAAGGAGAGGGAGAGATCTTCCTGTGTTGAGAGAAGGACTAAATTTATGCACCATTAAAGGTGGGGATTTGGTAGACAGAGCAGGAAAGTAACCTTGGGCAGAGAGGTGGCATTGGTGACAGAGAAGAGAGCCCATGTGAATATTTCTGTACATGTTTTTATGAGCAAAGTTACTGTTATTTAATGAAAATGATTTTTCACTCATCCTGAGGTGTAGCCTATTCTCCTCCCTCCTAGGGAGGAGAATGAGTTACAGCCAACTACATCAAAAAGGCTACTGTGAAATACTATCATTTCTGCTCAGGTATAGTCTTTGTACTGGTGCTTGTGACTGCATAGAAGTCCAGTCACCGAAGTTCTCTTTAGCTTTGACTACACAGAGAAGCGTGAACTGGCTTGCTGTGTCTCCAGATTTCTCTTGGAGATGGCCTGAGGTCAGCTGGGGTTCAGGCTGCCAGCCCATTCTGTCCGTCCTGGTAATGGAGTGTCTTTGCAGTGTGGGTGTCCCTGCAGGACAGACCTGGGTTGCACAGCCTGCATGATCTCAGTCACGTAACATTGCTGCAGACACAGAGGGGGTCAGACAACTACCAGAAAGGAAGACAGAGCCCCTCCATATGGAAATGAAGTTGTTCTTGGAGCAGACCCAGAGATTCCAGGTTTCTCTTAGGTTCGCTACGTTAATGCTCACTCCCTTTCATGTGGCTAGCCAGCAAGGAAAATAGACCAGAGTCTCACACTCTTGGTGGGCCTTCCCAAACAGCTGACGTTGGAATAAGGACGCTCTCCAAAGAAAGGATCTGCTATCAAGAGTGAATGATCATCGATAAGCATACGCACTGCTGAGAGCTGCCTCTCAGTGTGGGCGCAGGGGCCAATCCCCCAGCACAACCGGCTTGTGTAGCCAGCACTCGCTGGGTGTGTGTCCTCTGCTGTGGCAGCCCAGGCTCCAGCAGGTAAGCAGCATTTATTGGAGATGTGCAATGGCATTCTGTTCAGCGAAAATGTCTCTTTCAGAAGTGCTTTGCTACTTTGGAGAAAAACTCCCACAGACTTGCCTCTATTGTCATTGGCTGGTTACAAACGGCCTTGTACAACCCTTTTAAAATCCTACAGGCAGCTGCTTTGTGCCTTTGCAGAGAGCAAAGAAAGCCCTGAAGGCTCTGAAGTGGTGATTTCTAATCCTGGTGTAGGCACCTCCAGGAAGCGGGAAATGGTGGGCCTGTCTGTCAGAAGTAATCATCCGGAAGACATAACCTAGTGCCTTTTCTAGACTAATTGGATGAGATACTGTAACGATCTCCAGTACAGGTCTGATGTTTGATGGAAATAGCCCAGCCATGATCTGGCAGTATTGGTGGTCCCATGCTAATTGGGAGAGAAAGGGGACTTTTAATGCAACTTTGATGTAAAATGCCGTCTTCTTTTACTTCCAAGTTTACAGCAGGAGCTAGGATGGGAAATGCTTTTAAACTCTGCTGGATACAGAAATAATAAAAAAACCCTGAGTAGATTATGAGTGAATGTCCTTTTCAGTGATGCTGCCCCTAATGAAGTACAGCTCTCCCACCTCTGTCAAAAGTTTCCTTTTTTCTGTATGTTAACATCAGGCAATCAGCCTTGTCCCATCAGCTTCAGCAGTATGCAACTCTTCCAGCTCACTGGGGAAAGGCTTCCTTTTTTATTTCCTCTTTAATTAAGCTCTGTGGCATGCTGCTTTACTTGCAAAGCTCAAAGATGTACGTATGTTGCTTCAAACAAACCATTGGAGAGAAGAGCATTACAGATAGCCCTCTCTAACAGTAAGAGGTCCAGAGCCACAGGTAAATTAATGCACAGGCGACAGCATCAGCAACAAAAGGAGGTAATGATATGAAATTACTGGATTTGCAAATACTCTGTTGGGTTTGGAGTATCTAAACACACTAGCCAGGCTGCCAAAAGGTTCAAAACTGTTTTTAACAAATGCAAAGCAAGAGTTTAGAAGCAGCACACGTGGTTTGGCAGGTTCTTTGAATAGTATGAATGGCTTCATCAAGCAAGTAAGAGACAGGAAAAGATAAATGTTTTCTATCCAGTTTTACTACTGTCTGCTTCACTGTTCCTGTAATGTAGTCAGAGGTGATTTTAAGCAGTTGTTAACAGGTAAAGGTTAGACTGTTCAAGTACACATTCATCATGCACCTGCCTGATAATAGTCCAGGTCTCTATAGATGTGAGCTGGTCCCTAACCACTGCCTTCATTGCTTGAAGTCATTGCCCAGCCCATAAGCTTGTTCTTGTTATTCAAGGGAATCTGTGCCCTATTACTGCCGTCTTATGCCTGTCTGTTTAATAAGAATGGCTTATTGCCCTCTGTAAAACTGTTCATACCATCCTTGAAATGCTTCTCCTTTCCATGCTCTGTTGTGCTGTCCAGGCCCTGCCTGGGCATTCAGCTGTTGACTGTACAGTCCATGTGTTTCTCTGTGCATTTAGGCCATCATCAGGAACACTGGTGGATACAACTACCTGCTGAGACTTCACAGTATTATCTGCTCTTAGACCCTGAGGCATTGCTGATGGGGTAGGTAAGGCTATATAATAATAAATCAAAGCAGAAGTTAAATATGAGATGCAATGTTTTTGGCCTTCCTGCCTACATGCCCTGGGTCATTTATTGATTATCCTGTGGCAGTGCTTAGAGACTCTCATGACACATAAGATGCTGTACATCAACAGAGAAAGACAGACACCATTACAGAGAAATTGTCATCTAAATAAACATGCAAATACACTTATGAGTGTCTGAGCTCAAGACCTGGATCCTCGGTTGTTTCCCACTTAGAGTCTTCTCTATTCATAACACGTCTGGGCTGGAGACTCTGTACTTTCCTCAGAAGGACATGTGGCATCTTTTACCTAAGTGCCTATTTTCATCCCACCAGGAACTCAAAGTCCCTGAGACCTTTATCCTTCCCTAAATTTGCTTGAAACTGGTGAAAAAAATTGAAACAATCCTCTGTGGAAGGGCTGAGTAGTGCTGAATGACTACATTGATACTGTTTCATTAGAAGACTAGGCTAAACAGCATGGAATAAATTACTATTTTAGTCCTTGTTTTTATGGTGAAAAATGTAAGTAACGAGCAGTGTAGTAAAGTACTTCGGAGGGTTTGAAACATAAAAAGCAGCTTGCCCTGAGAATTCTCCTGTTACTAGGCTGTTTATGAAAATCTTTTTGCACAAGAAGGTATCTGGTGGCTTCAGATTAGATTATACATACCTGTTAGGAATAAAGCAGAAGGGGATTCTGATAAAAAGACCAAAGGCATAACCCATAAATCAAGAAGCGAAACAAAAATGGAACCTGCTGCTGATGGAATTTCCATTGATTTATTTGAACAGCCCCAGTATGAATAATAACTTAATCTGTCTCAAGACTCTCTCCCCACAGCACACTGATTTACAGCAGCCATCCATCTCTTTTCATAATTAGCAGGCTCTGACAGTATTTATTCTTCTCTGCCCACCTTTATTAGCATTAAAATTTAGACTTTCTCCCTGCTCTGGAGCAGCCAGCATTCATGCTGCCTGGCGCACTGGGATTACTCAACAGCTTGATTTGTGGAGTTGTTCTCTTATATCCCACCTCCTTTGTGCTGGCAGGTAAAGTCTGCTGCTTACAGGAGGAAACTTTTCTAGGAATTCAGCAGAATTCAACATAGCTGTGTTATTGAGTGGCAATAAAGGAAATGGGGTTATAGTGCTAGAAGTCCAGGCATGGAGCAACCAAGTCTCTGTCTCCTCAGCTGCTCAACAGAAACAGAGGAA
The DNA here is from genome assembly GCA_013396735.1 of Grallaria varia. Lineage (NCBI taxonomy): Eukaryota > Metazoa > Chordata > Aves > Passeriformes > Formicariidae > Grallaria > Grallaria varia. The sequence goes on along the minus strand of VWZG01000620.1, from coordinate 1,332,587 downwards.
ACCAGGTTGGCCAATGATCTGTTAACAGAGTAAATCAGGCTTCTTTGTTGTAGGTGATTTTCTTCAATGTCAGGTTCATTTCCAGTGTAAGTTTTAGGGAATCCATGTTGTCTAATACACTGCAGAAGAGATAAAAAATTATTTGAATCATAAAAAGCATAAATGAAGCTGTATCCTTTAAATTTGAAATATTTTTCATATAGCTGAATGTAAGATCAAAGGGTGATTTTCTGTGTCAGCGTAATTACCTTGATAATATGGCATCATATCACTGGATAATTTGATCCCAGAGGTGATTTGGTAAAGAGAAAGCAAGACTGGCTGTCCAGAATGCTAGATGGCCCTCAAGTTTCATAACTGACCTGATTATACACATAGTGCTTATTAATATGGCAAATCAAGAGGTGGTGTTAGGCATTTAATTGGCATGTAATAATGATGTGGAATTAATTAAATAATTACTGGCATCTGTGCTTATATGACTATTTTTGGTTATTAACTGAAATTTAAATTGCTTATAGCAACATGTGAAGTAATCTCTGAAGAAGTTTATTGGAGACACAAATGGAACCTGGTGTTTGAACCAGTTATTTTGGGGTTCAGAGCTACCACTTTCTGTCTGTGGAGTGTCACTGGTTGAGCATGGACCTTACAGTAAATGGACAAACACAACTTCAGTTGCTCAAATTATTCTGCGTGAAACATTTTGCTCATTTTCCCCTCCCTTGTAGGCACTGTTAGAAGGTGACAGGGTGACTAAAGGAGGTATCCCAGAGGATGTGCACTAAACCCATTCAGAAGTGCAAAGTGTGGTCTCCTTTTTTATGTCAGAAGAATCAAAGTCAAATACATCATTTATTGCAAATTCTTCTTTCTGCTTGAATGACTCTGTCCATTTTCTGGATATGGAGACAGAACAGAGAGAGGTGAAAATAAAGTGCCTGTCTCGCCCTGTGAGCATGCAGCTGACATGATGATGAAATTTCACTTTCTGTTCCCTGATTGTCCACCTTAATCACAGGCCCAAACATTCCAGCTTCATTGAGAAACTGATTGCTCATGAATGTCACCCAACTGACAAGTCTCCTACAGAATGTCTCATCACACATGCTTATTTAGATGAACAAATATTGCTGAGAGCAGCGCAATGAATGAAACCTCACTTGCACAGCTTTGTGACTTGGGACTGAACTTGAGGGTGACTAGGAAAAGACATGTTCACCCTGCTGAGGTTTTGTTGGTGAAGATACCCCTAGGTTCTTCTTCTCTTTCGATGGTGCAGATTTTCATGGAACATGTAAGGTGTGCATTTGAGAGCTCTGCTCCTCTGCCAAATTTGGCTGAAGGCAAATGATGCTTTCAGAATGTATTGTTGGGGGGTGACCCAGAATCTGGGCCTTCAAACTGATAGCAGGAGCCCATAAACACTGTTTTCTTAGATAAAATAGGCTGAAATGATCCCTTACAGACAAACCAAAGAGTATCAAGCCATCAAGCCTTATTTTTTTCATCCAGTCTCAAATCATCACACCGCAGCCTTTTCAGTTGTCTTTATTGTTACAAACTAAATCATGCCCCTCTAAGAAGGGCACCTCCATAGCAGTTTGCTAATTTACAGGTCTGTCTGCTGATTTGCCTATATTTCCAGTATCCCTGGTCTATAATTTTACATCTGAGCTGGTTTAACACCACAGGTCCTGTCTTAAACATCATTTTGATCCCTAACATCATTATTCTACCACACTTCTATCTCAGCTGTGATTACCAGTACAGTCAAAATAGAAGATTAACACCCTTGCTGATTTTTGGTTGTAGTGTGAGATTTTTGTTATTTGGCACAAAGTCTTGATAAGGGAACCCATAGAAAGCTATTAAGGAGTAGTTTATATCGATGGTCATTGTCCTTTATAGCACCACCTCTGAAAAACCTCTTCATTTAATTGCCCTGTCAGGCAGCAATAACCACTTCCACTGATTTGTGGCAAAGCCAAGAGAAAGAATGAATACTTCCTCACCTTTGGGATGTGTGTGTGAAGGGAATTTTGAAATGACTGTGGGGAACACCTGTGTGTTTTTTACCCAGCTGGAAATTTCAAAAAGGTACATGTATGAAGAAAGCCCCCTCCTTGAAGATTGCTCTTTGCAAACGTGGTGCTTACAGCAGCAGATAAAAAGCATGGGGGCTGAGGGAGGATGGACGGCTGCAGAGGCAAACACAGACCTGCTAAAAGGAGAAGCCATGAATGCTGCAAGCAGAGGGACCCAATGTGCCAACTGCACACTGAAGTACCCACCGTCACTCCCTCCTCAGAAAATCCTGTCAGCGTCTGGCTCTAAATGAACAGCAAGTTTGCCTTACCTTTGAATTCTCTGGTTGTTTGTTTTTTGTTTTTTTAACCACTATTTTTTTCAGTAATAAAGGAACAACTTTAAGGTTTTTTTGTAGAACCTTTCAAAAAATGAGTCAGAATCTGTGAAGGCAGACTAAGAGTGTGATGCAGATTTCAAGGTGCAGAACAAAACCATATGCTCCTCTCTAGGAGACATGGGAAAATTATTGTATTTCTTTGTGTCAAGCACACCTGCAGGAGCAATAAAAAGAAAAGGAGATTCAGGTGCAGAATTATGAATTCAGTTGTGAGGGGCCTTTTAGATAATCCACATCCAGACCTTCATTTGTGTGAGTGCAAAACATCCACCAGTCACTTGTGATGCAACCACAATGTATTCTTGTACTTGGTCCTGGACTTCACTGGGCATGACTACAGCATTTGTGTGCTGCTGTGTTCTTCCTAGGCAGGTATGGAAGATGATGAAAAGAGCTGATAGACATAAAATCACTTACAAAAAGGGACACCTCTGTGCTCATACTCATGTGATCACATGTTCGGGGTTACAGCTGTGCTTTCAAAACTTTTCAGGGAAAAGGGGAAAAATAGCCTTATTTTAGAGCTGTGCAAATTTCTGAATTGGTAGCCAGACAGAAAGAAGCAACACTGCCTTTTCCCTCCCAAAACACACACACGAGGTATTTCAATAGTAACAGGATTTAAAACCAAATTTTTGCCAGAAAAAATAAAATTAATGAAAAAAGTTTTTATTATTCTGAAAGGTATTTCCTTGTTTGATCTTCTTTACTTTAGACTTACTTTGAGGGTTTTTATTAAGAGAATTTTGGAAAAGCCAGTTTACTTTGAAGTGGAACATAGAAACTCAATGTACAAAAAAAAGTCACTGCAATTCTTTGGCATTTTGTAAATCGCAAACAGTGATAAGGCAGAAAATTACAAACCCATGAATTCTTTCATTCAACACAATGTGCATTTTTTCCATCAAAAACCGTGTTCCCTTGCTGTCTCCCTGAGTTGAAGAAGCTGTATCACGAGCCTTTCCTGACCTCTCCATAAAACTGCTTGATTAATGGAATGGGAAGATGAGGCAAAAGCCTTCCCTACAGATAACAGTCGTCTTCTGACAGTGACAGGGTCCCTCCTTTTCTTTAGGCACAGAGACCTTTTACATTTCAGGGAAAAAGGAAATAGATTCGTTTCAAAGAACTGCATTCAGGCTCATTTGGAATTTAACAGACAGTGCTGTATTAATGGCTGTCATTTTCTTCCTGCGCTCATCCCTGCTGACATGGGCTTACAGCATCCTCATGTTCATCAAAGTTGTTCATCTACCCCAGCCTCCTCCAAAATACACCCCAGAGTCTAGAGTGAAACTAAGTGGTTCTTTAACTGCTGCTTGTCCCTGTGCAGTCAGGGATCTGTCATAAATGCAGTCTTACAAAGCTGAAATTTAAAAAGTCATGCAGTAACAGTGATTTTTGCTAGAAACAGACTTGCTTCCAGCTGAGAACAACCTCAAGGGAGCTTGAAGAATTCTGCGCATTTCAGAGGGTTCTGTCATTTCTTAATTATGTGAGGTCCAAACTTAGCTGCTTACACTGATGAGTATAGTTTTCCTAAATTATCAGCACTATCCCCTGCTTAGCCATGTCTCACCAGCAAGTAATTTCTTCAGCATTTTGAAACGAGAGGCCTAGAAAATTGTGAGTGCTGACAGAAATAATGAACAGTCAGGAGAACAGACTGGGCGTCTTGGACTAATGTCCAAGGCAGCAACTGCAAATTGGAAGAAGGTAGCAAATTTGTTTCTAGATTTCTTGCTCAGTCTGAAGTACCAAGAGTACTGAAAGATAGGAGCTTGTGCTGAATAAATGTATGACGGAGCCTTGAGCCTGTGAAGGAAGAAAATATTCTTCAGACCTCTGAAATCTCATTTGATAGTTTCCAATTGTTTTGTTAACTCTGCCCAAAGTATTCTTTTGGCAAACTTATTTTCCTTTTCAAGTGAGGATCACAGCAAAGAATGAATGAAGAGAAATTTAGTTTGTGCTAAGAACAGATAGAAAACATTTCCAGTGAGAAATATCAGATAAAAAATGCAGAAAATAACACCCTTCTTCACTGCAGATGATTCAATACAAAGCATTTGAAACCCTCCAGCTGCACTTTGATGGAGGATGGAAGAGTCCTTGGAGGAAGCATTACTAGATATCCTCTTCTGCAGAGATCTGCTTTTGATTTGAGGTAAGGAGGTAGGATGTGGGACTAGATAGACTTCTGGCTCATTGCCATGCGATTTTCTGTGTCAATTGCTCTTCAGAATATAGGGTAATTTAGAAACACAGACTGGGATAAGAAACATTCTAATACCACACAATAGCAGTATAGATATCCTCAGCTAAGAAAGAAAAAGGAAAGAAAAAAAAAGAAAAGGAAAGCAATTCTATTTGTGTATTTATTTTTTAAAATTGCAGGTTAGGGAGTGGACTTAACATAGCTATTACTTTAATGAAAAAGCCAAGTCATTGATTTGACATATTTATTTACCAAAGCTAAATATCCACATGTTCTACATTACGCTGAAAAGAAATTTTACTGTGGCACGTGATTCCTTCACTTGCTTCTAACCCTGAGGCACAACCATGTAGCCCTGAAATTGGTCTTTGTACCTCTCCTATTTTTGGTTAATCATAAGTTTGGATCCTAACACCGGAAATATTTGGAAGGTGAGGCCATCTCCTACTACTTCATCTGTATCAAGGCTGCCTTCAGTGAAGCAATTGGACTCCTTTTGCTACTGTTGTGGATGTGCACGTAACATTTTACAGGAGAATGATTACCTTATTGCTTTTCAAGGTCATTGCAAGGGGTGCAATGCAGAATTGAACCCGTTCGGAAAGATTGCAGGACTTACTGATACCACTGCAGCATCTGAGAAGGGCACAGTGGTTGCAGCACGCAGAGAAAAATATAATGCAATAATCAAAATATTCAGGGAGGCAGAAAGCCTGCAGGGTAATTTACAGTGCAGGCTGTCCTTTCTGTACTTGCCTTTAAGGGGTGACCTGTTCACACCATGGAATAGCAGGTGACATCTCACATGAGGCTCATCAGGTGGGAAGTACAACTGGACAACAGCCTGGCTCTGGCTTTGGCCGTGATGGATGAGGGGTTGGATCATTAGGTGTTAGCTCAGAAGTGCAAAGTACAGGGTCTGGACGCAGCTTGGAATCTGTTTCTGAGGCAATCACTACCAGCACAGCCATACCTTGCTACCTCCTAACAATGACAGCTGGGAAGTTCAGGTGCTGTGATCTCTAATCCAGCTTTCTTCTTCTATTTCCTAAAATGTAAAGGAAGCCAAATCATGATGCACAATTATTTCCTCAGTATGCTCTGAGACCTGCACACTCATGCCAGAAACATGAAAACTTGCTACAGAATTTTATTGCCGAAGTGTTTCTGCGACGGCTTTTTAGTTTTGATTTCAGACTTGAAAAGTTTTGAAATAGGTGAGTGGGTAGAGACAAAAAAATTGTGAGAGGAGTGGAAACCACCTATCATGTAAAACCTATTCTGATATTTTATTCTGAGTTATTTTACTTGTTTTATCTCACGTTGAGAATGGTAAAACTGTAAGACAGAAACCTGAAAACCCATTTATCTTCCAAATAAATCCTACTCTGCTACAGGGTTGATGTAGCAGCTAATTGATTATTATAGTCTTTTCAAGGTTTTTTTTTTTCCTGTACTGTGAACTGCAGCCCACATTGAAAAGATTAGAGCTTCTCTGCCTTTAAACTGAAGCACATATTTCTGTAATTCTCATTGAAACATTAAATATACAGGAGATCTAGATGCGCTTTCAGTCCCAGATGCTACTTCAGCTAATCTAGGCACTTTCCCGCTCAGCATTTCGTGCCAGAGTTACTAAATAATACTTTAGAAAGAGAACTGCTCGAGGGCTTTATGCACCAATTGGACAGTGAAGAAACAGAGGAAAAATTAAGTCACCTTTTAGCATGGACAGAGGTGGCTGTGCTGACTCTGTGTCCTGATGGAACTGCCTTATATTCTGATATTTTGTGAGCTTTGCTTCTTGAAAAATGTGTGCTGTTTCTGCAGCTGGAGCTCTTTGCAGGGTCCAGCACAAGGCTTATTGTTGCCCACAGGCAGCCTCCGGGGGGCTGCACGACACTGAATTTCTGACTCCATTTCAACCCCTTTTTTCCCTGCGGGGCTTTCCTTGGATCCACAGAGACTGCAGGCACCCCCCAGCAGGGGAGGAAGGCATCCCTCAGCAAGCAGGGCTGTTTCAGGAGTGCCAAACCCAGCTCCAGGAACCACACACGCCACGAGACTGCTGGCGGTGAGAAGCAAATAAGATAAACAGTATATTCTTGTTTTTAAAGGAAATACGCTGCTGTCTCTGCTGAGATGAATAAGGAAGGTTGTTTCTTAACGTTTTGGGTTTTTTTTTAAAGCCATCAGCAACTGCTGTCTGTAACCATATGCTGAACAGTCTCTGCATATCTTCTTTCTGCCCCTCTCTGATGCTTCCCAGTGAGGATGCCCTGCTTGTCAAGTGGCCGTCACATTGCCCAGCCATCACTTCTGGCCAGAAACTAGTCATGGGCTTTTACAAATTGCCTCTTGAGGGCTTCACAGATCACAAGAACCTGTGTTAATCCAGAGGTGTTGGCGTGCCTCTAAGGTTCAAATAAATTCTTTGTTTTCTCATTTTCTCACCAAAATTTTGGCCTGAATTATGAGAACACAGAGAAGAAAATGTAGTCCTATTACAGCAGAAACAATGGTAATAGTTTGAACTTGGGCCACTTGAGGTGGAGTACTTCTTCCTCCACAAGCAAAGCGAATTTTCCTTTTTTTTTCCTGCTCAAGTGAAATACTCTCGTAACACTGTGTTCAAATTATCTTGTTCCTCTTGTAGGCCAGAGAGTGAAGAAACAGAGTTAATAGGAAAAAATTAAAGAAATGTTAGAAGAGAGCAGATCGTTGTGCCCTGTTTATGCTTTTACTTCGTGTATGCAGAAACTATCCTTGCCAGCCCATCTCCACCTACCTCTCCGGGAAGGCTTGATCTGCTGTAGCGCCTGTGTCATGTTTGCAGCCTTGTAAAAAAGTATCACATCATGCACCACTCTTTGCATTCATACCCAAAAGGAGGAATTACTGATTTTTTTCTTGTGACCTTCCCTTAATATATTTAACTCAGAATAAAGTGTATTCTTTCTGTATGACATTATTGAGTTTAGCTTTGTGACCGACTGTAACTTGCAGATCCAGTTTTGACTGCTCCTAGAGAAGCCCAGAGTTTTTCATTGTCTCTGAGTTATTTTTTTGCCCCTATTTCTCCACTAATTGTAGGAGAATTTTGACAGTGATCCATTCCTCCTGGCAGTCCCTTCCAGCCTGATATCACTGCAAATTCAATAAGTAGCACAACTACTCCTTCAGCCAGGTCATTAATGTAGAATTGAATGGGACCAGGCTGATATTTGACTCAAAGAGCTACTTTCCAAAAAAGTTTTGTACTTCTTCATAATTTAACCTAGACCACACCTCAGTAGCTTTATTTTCTGCTATTTCCCCCCTTCCTATCAAACTGTTCATAAGAGAAATTTCTTTGTGTATTAATACAATATAATAATCAGTAATAACAACGTTTTTAGCATCAGTTCATTGGCACTCATTTTGGGGAAAAAAAAAAAGGAATAAAAACCTCTCTATTTTGCCCCGTGGATTGTTCAGGAGCTGCGCTCCAGGTTTAGCAGGGCTCTTTCTGCTGGCTGTTGCAGAACTCACACAAATTGAATTGAACCTGCCCTTTGTTTACTCGCGTGGCAGGATCCCCTGCATCTCTGCTGCGTTTCACACAGTAGGAGGTCACTGTGGACTTTCCAAGGTCAGCCTCGCTGCTGAAGTCGGATGGGTCTCCTGCTGGGTAGGTGTCACAAGTTGAGTTTGTAGCCATGCGAACTTGTCAGCTGCTGAGGAGGCTCGGGCAGTTTAAGTGCATTTGACCAGTGAAGACCCTCACTGGCTCGAATTCATTTAATTCTCTGCAGGGGGCAACGAGGAAAAAGAGGAGGAGACAGATGCAAGCGAAAGAATCTGTGAAATTGTCAGTTCTCTTATCAAAAAGGCAACATGAGTGTAAACTGTCTCCTGGAAGTACATATCAGTGGGCTTAACCTGCAGTCTTGGATCTCAGCTCAACAAGCTGCTAGGGAAATTAGGATCTGACCTGCATTAATCTCCTATGCAGAGGAAAAGGCTGGGCGAAGCATCTGGGGCTTGTATCTTCACCCTCTAGTGTCTACTGCTGGTGAATTTAATGGGAAGAGAAAAATAATTAAGGTTTACTAGACTTCAGTTTTAAAATAGATGAGAAAATAACTTCAGCACTGATATATTGAGAAAAGAGTCTGGGGACAAGGGTCCATGGAAACGGGGCATCGGGAAGGGCTGTCACCAGGTGATGTGCATGAACGTGGGGCACCATGTAAGCAGCATAAGAGTGTCACTGTGCTGGAACTGAGAGTCCCTACTTTGGTACTTTTTGGTGGCAATTAACTTCACTCAATGAGCCTTTTAATTAATGCAGTTATTCTGGTCATGGGACAAATTTAGATGCCTCATCATTGACCTCCACTGAGCAGCAGAGGAATAGAGAGGTGATCAGCCATGCTTAATATTGAATTTATATATATCAAAAGAGCTTTACAGAGGTGATCAGTACTTTACAGATGTGCACACTGATTCAGGACTCAGCAAGAAGCTTATCCAAGTTTTTCAGTGTTGCAGCATCAAAGACAAAGCTGCAATGGAGGTTGCTGTATTCTGGCTCAGCTTTGTAAGAGCAACGCTGTTCTACACAAATGAGAAAGCACGAGCACAACAGGTTCTTCCCAGATCACATTCTGCTGTAGGATGTCAGAAAGTCCCCCGAGTTCTGTGTTAAGGCTATCACAGTATTTTTCTGTTCAGCATGGTAATAACGAGTGGAATTTTTTCCTTTTATTGTTGTTATTTGCCCCACTGCAGTTACATTTTCTGCGTGTGTCCATTTTAGATTGTTTTCTGGCTTTAGCAAAATATTTTATCACGTATTTAATTTTAAGCCTATGCTCTGAATGCTCAGGAACCATAAAAACATTTAAAACTCTTGTTCAAAGTTAAGTTCGAAGTTAAGCAGGTACTTAACTGAACAGTGAATGTGCACTAAATGTTCAGTAAGAGTTTTGCTAGAGTAAGATGTACATAGATGTACATAAATCTTTACATATTAGTTCAATAAATATGATTCCAGTGACTTCAGAGGATTATACCAGGAGCTGGCTTTAAGCTTAAGCATTTCTTTGATGTGTACAGTCTCAGGCACCAAAGAGGAGGTTCACACCCTCGCTGCCTGGGTGTGAATCACCTGCATTGGTCGATGCAGGTCTGCATCAAACCTGGCTCTCTGGGGCTTGAGATTTGACATCTGGCCTGCTGAGTAGGGCGCATGTGGTCCTGAAGTGGGGAAGGTCGTTATGTTGCCCTGACACTGATGTCACAGTGACATATAATCTTTTAAACTTCTTAAATTTTTTAAGAAAGCTTATGATCCTCAAGCACCCTAGGTTTACCACTCTCATGTGACATTGGTGTAGAAGAATCCACATTTTGGGATGTATGTTTAATTACCAAATCTGCCTCCGTGGGAAAGGGAAGAGCCGAGCAGCCCCAACCATGCATTGCATCGTGAATTTCAAATGCAGAAGGAATTAATTGCCTCCAGTTGTTACAGTTTTGGCTCAGGACTCTGAGGCCACCTGCAACCTGGATGGGGGGATTTGCTCTCCAGGGAAGCACAGGTCTGGCCCTGGAGAACTCTTTTTCTAAAGGTCTCATTTTAGGGTGTACTCAATAAGTAGGTGAAATATGTGTCTACTTAATGATGGTGAAAATTGAAAGTGTCCAGGAAAGCAGTTGTAATTGTGTTTAATGCTTAAACAATGAACCTAGTTAAGATTCAATTTGGTCTTCCCCTTTGTTCCCCACTTCCAGTAATAAATGGTTAATTACCAGTTTCAAAGGCTCAGTGTAATTTGCCAGCTTGCAGAAATCATAGTGATCACCACACTGTCAGGAAGAAGTCTGACCCCATTGTTTTCCCAGATGAAAATATTTATGCTTTTTCAGAAAATGCTAAGCTAAGCTAGCTTAAACTATCAAGCCATAGCCTTTCCCCTGGTGTTTGGCAGGGGTGGGAATCGACAGGATGTGCCCATCTGCTGCGTGCCATGAACACAAGCTTCCCACATGGCAGCCACAACCTCCGTGTTGATGTCTGTGTGACCCCTTCTGCTCTGTCACCACGAGGTACTTGCAAGGGCAAAGGCTCAGCAGCAGACCTGTCCCATCACCATGAGGTAGTGAAGCCCCACAGCTGAGCCCTCATTTGAGCTGACTTGTAGCTAAATTTGCTCTCTAGATAATTTTAATGCCAGGAGCCCCCAAACCTATAGACCCAAACCCACTCAACCCCAGCCTGATCCATATTTGGTCTTAGAGGAAGGGCCTATGGTCCCATGGGTGACTGGGGCTAGATGCTCCCTTTACACCAAGCAGTGATCCCTACATTGCAGAAGAGGGGTATTTTAGGAAGTCACTGCAAACTCACTATTCATTTGTTATTGCTGATGTGTAAAATGTTCAGTGAAACATGAGGGAACCTCATACTGAAATTTTCATAGCTTGAGGCAGAAGCTGTCAAGTAAGCTAATTACGTATATGGTTGTTGACTAACGTACATTATATTATGGCCTCAATTAATTTGAGCAGTAGAGTTAGGATTTCTGTGTTTCTTTAGTTGTTAAGAATGCTGGAACATACTGAATTTGTACAATCAGGCACAGGATATCAGCATTATGTTACCAAGAGGTCATTCATCAAATTTCCTGCAAACAGCAGTAACTGCTGATTCTCTGAGCCAAGGACACCGTGAGCACAAAATTAACAGCACCTTGCTATGGAAAAGCTGAGTGCGTTTTAGATAGACAGTAGTACCCATCTATTCTGTTTTACTATATGCCACTCCAAAACTCCAGGTGCTTTAAATATAAAGATGAAAAATATAATGATTAAAAAAAAAATAAAAAAAGTAATCTGAGGAGACAGTGGAGTGTAGAAAAACCAGTACAATTCCATTTTGTAGCCTGCTCTTCTTTTCAGGCTCCAAGTTTCCTCAAGGAGGTAATCTGCTGGCTGGGATTATTAGTCAAGATATCTCCCTCAAATTTAACAATCTGCTCACTGCAGGACAAAGAAAGGGAAGGTTGTGTCCCAGTAACTAGGAAATGTTTGGCAGGGTCAGGGTAGATACTAAACTGCTGATCCTGGCACTTCATTGCACAAAACCTTTATGTGAGAAAGGCATTTGCATATTTTCTCTGTCCCTGGCCAAATCATGCTAATAAGACAATTGCAATTGCACCTTCTCCCTTGCTGCTGAAAGAGAAACAAACCCAGAGCCACTCCCTTCCCTTTACAAATATTCCTCTAACTTCCAGAAGCACTGACAAGAACCATCCAGGCCTAACAGCTTTAGGAAGACTCATAATTAGGATGCAGTATCATTGAGCTACATGCTCAGAGTTTAATAGGACAGATTACAATTTAACAAGCATAGTTCTTGCAAGTTGCTTGCAACAATGAACAGTTGGGCTACTCACTGTCACTGTTTTTTCTCCTTCCTTTCATCGCTTGACCTGCCCTTCTACTTATTTCCTATTCAGCAGAATATTTGAAGTTCGAATAATGGATTTTCTGTAACTGACCCATAAGCAAGTAAGCAACAGGCATTTCTCTTAGGGAGTAAATTTGATTCATAAACCTTTTTCATCATTAAAACCCCTAAAAGGCCCCAGATTGCACCCTTTCAAACTTTTGGTGCCTCCTTCTACTACAGAGCCTCCATTCTGGCTCATCCTCTGTCTGTAAAGTAGAATGTTTCCACAAGCCTTAATTCATTACCAAAATGAGAGCTGAAAAGCAAAACAAGAGGATCATTACAATCTTGAAGCAGAGTACAGGAGCTGTCTGCAATCTAATGGCTCTTGCAATTATACCTTGATTGAACCTGCTGATGAAGATGCAGCCCCTTGTTTGAGTGCTATGTTGTGGGCACTTTCTCATGACTACACAGGTACTCCTCAACACCCCGTGGCCCAGATGTGACTGACGGTTACAGTTTGCACAGATGAGAAAGGGGAAGCCAAAACTGGGGGATTGTTTGCCTAGATTCTAAGATTCATTGATTTTCCTCATATTCTTTTTGGCAAGTATCTTGCACTGGCCTTGCAGGTGACTAGTAGGGAGTGAGGAAAGTTATCCAACAGTTTTCCTTGAACAAATATTGCTTTGGTAAGCACCTAGAAGCCTTTATCAGGAATTGGTCCCAAGAAAAAGTATTTCCTGCACTCCAAAGTAAGAACCACCTTTGTTCCTAAAGAGCTACCTAAAGAAACCAGTCAGGGAAACATCTCATTAAAATCCTCCTTGCTTTGCAGGAAAATTGAGGCTCAGGATCACAAATGACACAGAGAAGATGCTGGACCAGAGCTGAGAGGAGAAGTCATTTCTTCTAGTTTTAGATTAACTCCATGTGGTGTGTGGAGTTGACAGGGAGGACTGATTTACGCATCTTGACACACACCAATTCTAGAGCCTGGCTCCATTTGCTATTTTTGGCATGTGGCTGCCTTTAAACTTATTTTAGGTGTGTTATGATTTTTTTTCTCCCATGGCTGTAGAGGATTCTGAGTCCTCAGAGCCCTGGATGGGCAGAGCTGCTCGCTTTTTTGAGATCCAATAGCAGGTCCAGTTGGATGTCATACAAGATTGTGTAAAAATAACTCATGGCTCCCAGAACTTCTCTGCCTCTCAGGCCTGAGCCAAGACCTGCTGGAGACCATGGATTACTTTTTATTTACTCTGATGTACTTTGGATTAGGCAGTAAAGTGTTGCCATTTATGCTCTTCTCTTTCTGCTGTCAGTGTTACTCTGTCAAACATCATGTTTTAAAAAATCAATAGTTTTTAGAGAAGTAACAAAGGAAACCTAAGTCACCAGTTTGGAGAGCTGGAGGAAGGACTTAAAGGTGTGCAGACACTGACTAACAAGTCGGTCCTCCCCTCTGGTCTTCTGTCACTGAAGTCCAGATGGTACCTGAGCATCTCAGAGGCTGGAGCCAGAGCCCCTCAGTTCAGACAGACGGTTCATTATGGTGCAGAGAGAGGACCAGCTGCACAGAGGAGGGTGTCTATTACCTTGTTGCTACAGCTGCTTCCTACTGAAGTCTGCTACATGCCCATTGCTTTGGTAAAGGTTAACTCGTGCTGGGGAGTTTTAATTGTCTATTATACGCCCAGAAGGAACTAATTATCTTAAATAGAGCAAGGAAAAATCTTTTTCTGGCTATTTTTTTTTGTTGAGTATTTTTGCAAGAAATACGCACATTAGTCAAACTCATGAATGAACAAAAGAAAGATAACAGCGGTGATGTGTTCATTGGGGAAGGAGACCCTGGGTCACACAGATCCACCAGCAATGAATCTAAATAAAGTCAGAGAGAGTATCACTGACTACTGCAATTATTATTGCAGTGATTGATAATGCAGTTGTTCAGCTAATGTGGCGATGTGCGTGGTCTGAAGGTCAGCAGCACAGCTGGTGAGGTGGAAAACCATGCTGTTGTGATGGGATGGGCTAATGCTTCATGGTCTGATACACAGCTCTTGTAAATCAAGATTGATTTGGATTACAGTGCCCTGGTCCTGGACTGTCCTGCATGTGGTAGCTCTGCAGGATTGGTCTGAAGTTTGTCCAACTTCAGCCTTTTCACGCTGAGTTGCTAACTTTTATTGATCCCTTCCCTCAGTGTTGTATGAAATTTAGGTTTCAGAAGAGAAATAGAATGGATTTATCTGTTTCTGTCAAAAAAATAGTAACATAAGAAATCCTTTTGTAGGGATCTGACTAGTTTTACTTACTTCTGAGGAATACAATGAGATTTAATAAGTAATTTTGAGAGGAGAGAAGTGTAGTGAGATTTCTGGGAGTTCACTCACTCATGGGCAAAACAGAAAAAGGTGAAAGACCTGAGGTGAATGCTAGATAAATTGTAATGATGAAGGACACACTACAGGATATTCAAATATAAATTGTGCTAAGGACTACTTTCAGTGAAGGTTCATGTATGTTTTATTCCAGAAGTTCAAACCACTTAAGATTACAGATTAAGTCAGTGATTTAGAAACACTGAGTAATGAGCATATGACATAACTGAATGACAAGAAACTGGTATACACCAGGGAAGGAAAATAAAGGAGCTCTATGCTTTTCAGTTTCCACAGCCATGACTATCATATCCAAGTGTAACCCATCGCTGTAGTTCAAACTGAGAAGAGACGCAGAAGGGACACAGATTTTGTTGCAACTGCTGAATGCAGGGCAGAGCAAGGCACTCGGAAACAATGAAGAACTGAAAACTCTTGCCACAGTAACAATTGCAATTAACAGCTTCTTATTTATTATATATAATCAGCAACAGGGACACGAAGTAAGATGTGTCCCTGAGTTTTGACCTGTCTTGGTAAAATGTCTGGATGTGCCACATGGAGTTACTTAACACAAATCAACTTTTTTTTTTTTTTAGTTCTCAAATTTCCTCTTTGGATGTTTTGAGACCTCATATGTTTAGGACAAACTTTCTTCTGGTACTAAATTATTCAGGCTGAAATCGCATAAAAATAGAAGACTGGACAGTTTAAAAGGCAACTAGAAATCTGAATACAATCTTTATTTATTATCAAATAGGGAATAAATTTAAAGCTGCTTTAGTACATTGTTCTATAAATATTGACCAAAGTATTCCTGTACAAGGAAGCATGTAAGTTATTACTCAGTCCTCTAAAGACAGAAAAGGAATATCTTTCATTCATTTAATTGTATTGCCAGTGTCTTAGAAGTCATTCATTCTAGGAAGAAAAGACGTCTTACAGGTAATTTACTGTATTTTTGCCTTCTGTCCCATGGGCTATAATGCAAGATAAAGTGTCAGCTTGTGCCTTCAGTCTTTATTTGTCTTGGGTTATTCCATCCTCTTTCTCTGAGGTACTCTTCAGCGTAATCATTATACTTCAGTTTGGCTCCCTGCAGGAAGGTTCAGTGGTATCACTTGCAATTAAGGCTTTGGTTGGCTCCTTCAGCTAAGGATCTTTTCTGTTCCTGGAAGTAAATGGTAAAGCCAAGAGAGTATTTGCTGCTACAGTGGAGAAAATGTGCTGAGATCCATTGAGAGGGGTACTGTGGTGGCGTGTCTTCATCATCACAGGTAGTTGCTGTACATGAAGAAGGGCCAATGGAATAGACACAATTTCTGTACTTGAGATGCAGACAAGTCTTCTTCTGTAAAAAGTCAAGAAGTCTGTCTTTGCAGACACTTCCATTTATGTGTAGGATTCATCAGCTGGGCAGTGTCTTCTGTTAAACTGGACAAAATACCACATGCAAGATTGTGACAGTAAATCATCATGGAGTTCACTATTTCATATGAACCAATGAAGAAAATCGTGACAGAAACACAAAAGTGGTGCCCAACGACCCCTTAAGTCTCTGCCGCTCAGTTGCTGTATGTTGTACTGACATTCGTCTTTTCATGTTCTGGAAACGTAAAGCTCATGAAATATCAGTCCTCCATACCCTGAAACACAGGCACCTTTGAGAAACTCCCTGTTCAAGGGAGTCATTTGTTCCACAGGGGCCACACTACCTTTTTGGCAGTGCTGGCCACTGACTGCTACAGGAAAGGTCCACCCTCGTCCAGAGGGCTGTTGGGTTTTTTATTTTGAAGTGAGAAGAATCCAGAGTGCTGCATTATGTGGCTCAGGCTGTGGGATCTTCTGCTCATGGCTTTCACTCTAACTCTCCTGTGCCTCTGTTCACCATGCAAAAAGAGAAGCTAACAGTCGTGTTGTAGTTTTTATAGTAAAAGTATCTGTAGCTGTAGGCATATAGCGCAAGAGGATCCCACCACTGGCCAAAAATCTTTGGTGCTTCTCACACAGTAGAGGGGAATCAATGCTTAACACAGGCATGACCTTCCCCTTGAAAGAAATGTGAAGTTTGTCTACATGAATAGAAAAAAACAATCTTCTGCATTGGAAGACAGAAAAACATAGATAGAAGGCAAAAGAAAAGCAGAAATATACCTTGGTGGAATATGGAATGAGGTCATAGCAATAACATGTTCTAAAACAGAAGTAGGAACTGTTTGAGGGAGTTCAGTGCCCCCATTTCTTTCCTCCCTGGAGCCTGGACCTGGCAGGTGGCTCTTAAAATGCTGTTTTGCAATTTCGTGTCCCCATCACAGCCTGGGAGAGTTTGGGCACATGTCCCAGCACAGTGCTTACACCACACACACCACTCTGTTAAGACATATGGCTGTTTTGGCATTCTCCTGAACTGTGTCCTAGGACAGAGTTAAGTCTTTTTGATGTCTTAATGAGTAATTTTATAGTATTTTATAAATGGAATGTATACACACACACACACACACATATACATGTTTATAATATTTTTTCTTGCTGGAATATTTCAACATCCTTCTCCTGGAATAGTTTATTTGGAATTTATGGGATCATTTCTCTGTCTCAGGACAAATGTAATTTTTAATATTCTTTCTGTGAATGCAATGTAATTCTATTCTATTCTATTCTATTCTAGTCTAGTCTAGTCTAGTCTAGTCTAGTCTAGTCTAGTCTAGTCTAGTCTAGTCTAGTCTATTCCCTATGCCACAGTTACCCATGGAGGTGCCAGTACTTCCACTACCAGCTGACACTAAATGCCCTGAATAAGCTCAAAGACTGAATTTAAAGTGGAATTAAAGAGTGATATGACACATACCCAACTTCAGCTCAGGGTATTCTGTTCCTTCCACTCAACACTTCTCACCCTGTCCTCTTCCCCCAGAAAGGTGTAAGGCCTCAGTGAGTCTAACTGAACTCTGCAGGTATGGAGCCCTGGAGACTGAGCTCACAGTTAAAGCAGGGCTTTGTTCTCAAGAGATGTCAGTGTGAGGTCATGCCATGTTACAGTGAGAAGGTTCATGATGCTACCTTAACAAGGTAGCCCTGAGCTGTGTTTCAGGGCATGAAAGGACAGAGCAACTAGGGGGAAATCCATCAAATAAGATGAAAGAGCATCAGACACACAGGGAAAAAAAAAAAAAAGAAAAAAAAGGGAATGAAAACCTCCCTGTGATGTACTAGGCTGTGAAGCACAAAAGTAACAATGAAAGTAATAACTTCAGAGAATGCTATTCCTTGTTCAGGCCTACCTTTGATCTTTCTTTTTGATTCCCACAAGGGCGTCTTCACAGACCTTGGATATGCAATTGCAGGTACTGAATCTTGACCCATGGGATGGCCAAACAGACCTCCCTGCCCGTATGATCTACTTTTGCTATGGCATATCTGCATAGTGACGCCCCTGAGCCAGTCACAGCTCTTGGAGTGCATGCAGAGAACAGGCAGATGCTGAGTTTCAGAAAGGTAGGGCTGCCCTTGCCCAGCCTTGGAGCAGAGGCAGTTTATGAACTTTCCTGTGCCATTGTTGCAGGCTGGTCATAGTGTCTCTGCTCAGCATCTTCTGGGCTTCTTTTCACAGGACAAGCTCATGTGCATCTTCACAGACCTCCCATGTTCTGCCTACAGGGGGCTCCCCCAGGAGCATCTACACCTACTGAGTAGACAAGCCCAGAGTTTGGTCCTTTTGGAGAAACAGCCTTTGGGATTGTTTCCCATACGGTTTTAGAAAGAAAACAAGAGGTCAGAATAAATACTGAAAATGTGGTATTGTTCATGGCTTCTACTGTCTCTTCCTTGCTTGCTGTTTACTGATGAGAAGGACTCAGAGAGTTAGTCATCCCAGATTATAAAATGAAACCACCCTGACTGTGCTAGGAAGGTGAGCACCTCTGTACCATGACACCAGTGCACTGGGGACTCTGGCGTGTTGGGGTGTGTTGTACACAGTGAGAGATGAAGCCTTCCTGATGAATTTCTGCCTTAAGTGCCAGTACCGAAGTCAGACCTCTCCGTTTCCTTCCCCATCCCCTGCATGACTCAGTTATTGCATATTCCACATTTGTTGTCTTTCATATAATTTCCCTGGAATTCAATAGAACCATAGAGTTATTTAGGTTGGAAAAGATGTTTGAGATTATCCAGTCCAACAAGTAACCCAGCACAGGTGTTTAGCCTGGAGAAAAGGAGGCTCAAGGGAGACCTTACACTCTCTTCAGCTGCCTGAAAGGAGGATGTAGCAGGTGGGGTTGGTAGCAAGTGACAGGACAAGATGAAATGGCCTCCAGTTGCATCATGAGAGATTTTGATTATGTATTAGGGAGAAATTCTTCACTAAAAGAGTTGTCAAATATTGGAGCAGCCTCCCCAGGGAAATGGTTGAGTCACCATCCCTGGAGTTATTTAAAACACGTGTAGAAGGGTTGCTTAAGGACATAGTTTAGTGGTGGATATGGCAGCGTCAGGTTTATCATTGGACTTAAGGTTCTTTTCCAACCTATATGTTTCTGCGATTCTATGACTTTTATTTTCAATCATTTCTACTGAGCCCTTTTGCCTGACATTTATTTAAAGGCTGAGAAAGGACAGTACTTGAACAACCAGCTGAGCTTCCTCTGAACAAGCAAGGAAGTTACAGCAGAACCAGGAGTACCCTGCAAACCCTGTAAACAAGTGTTTGATTAATTTCAGCCAGCTTTAATGGAGAAATATTCTCTCCTTAGTTAAATATGCATTTTATGAGAAGGGGATGTGGTTATCTGACATCACCCAAGGGATGATGTTTCTGTCATTTCATCAATAGAGGGGATACCAGCTCTGGGAATTGTTAACAAATAGCCAGATCCAGAAACACACCCTCTCCAGACACTAATAGGACCCACCTTTAAATTAATGTTTGAATTTGCTCTAGCGTACTATGTATTGCAATCAATGCACCATCTTTCATATTAAAAGCTTTCTGGTGATTGCATTTTAGTTATATTGTAATGCTCTGTGTGGAAAAGAGGATCATTAAGAAGGTAGGGCTCAAGGTTGAAATTTCTGAAACAGACATAGTTTTAGATTCATTGTTTTCAAAGCACTAAAACATTCAGCTTCCAGTCTCTGAAAGTCTCTTTTCTTTTTTTTTAACCCAAGTAGTGCTCAGTCTTTCCTTCCTTTGGTGATCAGAATATTTTAAAATAGGTCATAAAGGCATTCAGATACCAGGCCTTCTGAATCGACCGTAATTCCTGA
Source organism: Grallaria varia (assembly GCA_013396735.1). Taxonomy (NCBI): domain Eukaryota; kingdom Metazoa; phylum Chordata; class Aves; order Passeriformes; family Formicariidae; genus Grallaria; species Grallaria varia. Next base: position 1,312,845 of record VWZG01000620.1, on the reverse strand, counting down.
AAATTTACACCATGCTTAGGAAAGAGTAATAATATATATGCTCTTCATCTGCAGCAAATGGGTACTTACAAGTGGATGCTGTAAGTGGCTTGATTATGATACGGAATGATCAAACCAAATTTTTTTGGCCCTGTAATTAAGTTTTCAATCTGACGAAGAAAATTCAACAGGTGAATGACAGAAATGAAACAGGACAGTGTAGGAGGTTGACATAAATGTGATCAACAGGACAGCAGGAATCACATGGGCCACTGTCTGTTTATTCTCCCTGGACTCTCTAAATATGTCTTTCTGCAAGAAATGTGGACTGCAGAAAACTACAAATCTCCACTTTTATGGCTCTGAATCTTAACTGTGAATTGAATAATTTACATTACTCAACAGTGAGAAGGTGCAAAGTTGTTTGAACATGGAATTCTTTTATAAGGGAGACACTTTGCAAAGGAAAGGTGTAGGAAAGTCAAGATGTGTAAGCAAGACACAGAATAACCTCAAGGGTGATGTGCTCAAGCTTCACTGAATAAACAACAGAATGATTTGATATCCTTCCCAATAAGCTTTACAAGTAGTACTGCACTGTCTGAACGTATTTCATACTAGCAAGCTAACAGGGTGTCAGAAGTGGCAGCATTCACGCCAAGACTCCACTCTGCCATGTGCCCCAGTTCAGTTCAGGGACAGTAAATTTCACAGCATCTTTAATTTTTGTCTCAAGTGTAAGCAACTTCACATGGGCTTTACAAAAAAATGATTAAATAAAGTCCTTGCCTTCTTGCAGGTTTAATCTCAGTGCTGCTGCTTGTTGATGGATCAAACGCTCAGTCCCCTCTTTTTAAATCATTTAAGTAGTTCAATAACTGTCTTAGCCTTTGCTTTGATATTTAAATCAATTCTTAGGAAAGAAAATAAGCTTGTCAGTGAATCATACCCAAAGGTCTATCTTTCCTTAGAGCCAGTTGCAGTTTATATAAAATAAATCAATTCTGAACTTTCTTAGAAATGAAAGAGGGTGAGAGAGCAAATGTGAGAATTGAAAACCAGAAGGAGGGATGGGTTAATTGTTGCCATCATGGTACCACACAGTAGATTGCCATAGACAGTCATGTCTCTGCCACTTACAATGACTGTTTGCAATCACCATGCCTGTCCATTTGTATCTTTGCAAACAAAACGCAATTGTATGAAGTAACATTGGACAACTCTCAAGAAAAGTTAAGATGTTTAGAGATTCCTTAGATCCGAGCTGGAAATCCTTCCCCAGGGGAAACTTCCAGGGGATTTGAATCCACAGAAGGACCTCATCCCTGGGGAATGCATCCGTGTCTGGTGCAACACTGTGATGGACATCAAAGAAGCCCTGGGGTCTGCTTTATAAGAAAATGGACTAGCCTGTACCTTTCTCCCTTTCCTACACTGCTCAACAATTGTGGCTTTTGGTGTTTTCCTAAACATCTAGTATGTCATGAGATGGCAGGGAGAGGTTTCTGAAGGGGTGCCTGAAAGACACTTCTGAATGAAACTTTTGTTGCAGTGGTCCTTGGAATTGCAGGGCATTGGACTTGAGGACCTAATTGTAAGGACAAACTGACCTAGAAACAGGATACAGAGAAATGGTCCTATGTCCTCTAAAATAAGACATGTTAATCACTTAGTGTCAGAATGAAGAAAAGACAACAGAATAAGATTTAAAAGTGCTTCTTCCTGTTGTCATTTTTGCTGCCAGCTACTAAATCTCGTCATACCTGTTTTTCAGTTGCAAAATGAAAGGTTTTCTTTTGAAATTGTAACTTCCCCTGAAAATGTTTTCAATTTTCCTTTCTTTGGGGGGACAGAGATTGAAATAATTTGACAATTTATTTCTTTCCTTCACAACTGAATGAACTAAAAGGGTTTATTTCTATGGTTGCCTTTCTTAATCTCTACAGTTTTTCACAGATTGGCAAAAAGAAGTTTTGTGACTTTGTCTTGTTTGCAAAGTTTAAAAAAGTTTCACAGTGGAGAAATAATTATGTGGAACATAGAATTAGAATGAAAACACAAGAAAACAATCTCGACATTCACCTTTGTAAGTGAGAAACTCTGAAAATGTAGTTTTTCCAAGACTAAGGGGAAAATTTGGAATTCTATCATCAGAAGTACTGTTTTTGTGCTTTTTACTGTACATGCAATTATATACAAGTTTGAAGTCAGAATTTGGGCCATAATTCTTTTCCTCCTGGAACGCCCTTTCCAGAAATGAGTCCTGCAGTGCCTTCCAATGACATCCTCTGGTCCTGCATTATAGCCACGCTTGGAAACAGATTTCTCTAATAACATAAACATTCCTGAAAAATCCCCAAGTTATATATACTTATTAAACATTTTTACAGCATTATTTGCTTTTAAATGAAGATGGATTTTAACTTGCTGCTCCCAATTAGAATAATAATAAACTTTTTTCCTAATCATAATGACATGCAATAGTGCTGAATTGGAAATGCAAAAGCTTTTTCTGTTGGTACAGTATAAGTTACAGTATCATTAAATATATAATCAGACATTTATTGCTTGTGTTATTTTTGAGGTGCTTAAACAAAAAGTTGATTTGTCTCTTATTAGACCTTAATAAATGTTCCTTTAATAGTCAAAGGGTGTTTTAATGCTTTACAGAATCATTGTCATTAAATTGAATGCAAGACATTGGACTTAAATAAAGGAGAAATGGAAAAACTCAGTAAATCAGGATAATAAAAGCTTTTCTTGGTGCTGTTTGAATTGTGTTGAAATGGATCTGTCTCTTAAACTGCCTTACAAAGGCCAAAGTAGCTTAATTGCTTTAGGGCTTGATTATGCCTGCATGAGTCAGCTATGAGACTGTGGCAGTAAAAATACACATTTCACCGCAGAAACTTGAGGATGAATTGTGCTGCTGTGGTGGTAAACTGCATTCTGAAACAAAATGCTGCATTGACTTCTGCATTATGAGAGTCTTCTATACCAGGGACATGTGGAGAACACGAAAGGCACAACACTTGGGGATAATTCCTTGCTCTTTCACACTGGTTTTCTCCAGCTCCCTATGGTTTACTCTGGCATCCACTGCCAACACGCAAGGTGACTCTCAAGCACTTCATGAGATATGTCTTATGAAGTATATAAAGTATAGATATGATATAAGGTATATTGGCCAACATTATTCTGAAAAACACATTGAGACTAATAGGTGTGTCTTAAACATCTCAAAAGTGTTCTCTTTGAATTAACCTCTTCAGAGTAAATTTATTACTGAATTTGTCTATGTATTTGATTTAGAAAAATTAAATCACACTTTCCTGGCCAGCCAAGACAGCCAGATGAAAAGCAGAATCCTGTGATTCAAATCACTAATGCTCAGTCTTGTCAGGGTTTGACACCTAGAGGCTCAAACGAGGATATGGAGGCCTGACCCATTCTGAAGGGAGCTTATTTGCATAATGAGCTTGAGCCAGGGAGGTGCGAAAAGTGTGACAATCCAAGATTGTCTGAATGCAAGAGCTAAAACTGCTTGGAATTGCTGTACCCCTCCAGGCACTTTGCAAGCTGCCTAAGATGGCATCATGCATCGAAAGCTCTGCACACACCCTGCTGCTCCAAAATCTCTGTGGTTTCCTTTATTGGTTAAGTTAGAAAACTCTGAACTTGAAAGTCCTCTCCTTCTTGGTAGCCTGTCAACATTCAAAAGAGCTAGAATGAGGATGCCTGTGAAACAGTTGTCCTCAAACTTTCCCCTGTATTATTTAATATGTCATTATTTAGCAGAATTTCTTGATTGGGAATGCAAAAGGGAGCACAAATATAAAAAGGGCTCAGTAGTCATGGCAACAGAAAATATTTCATTTAGTCACAGTGTATGCATGTAGAGATGGGAAAAAGGAGCCTCCCTAGAATGGGTGCCAATTCTCTTACCCTGTAAATAGAGAAATAAATACAGAGACATAAAACCCCTGAGCAGTGACATGACCCTTTGCAGCAGGTTTAGCTCCAGATCAGAACTGTCTATTATGTCTAGGGATTGTTTACTTTCTTCTGATCCATTGTGTAAATATTATTTTTAAAAGCATGCTTCCCCTTATTTCATGATTGAACCAGCTTCCTTATACTGAGAGCTTTCTCCCATAGAAATATGACAGATTTATATATTACTGCATAAAGTAAAATATTATAGGCAGATAACTGCTGATGTCACGCACTAGAGATTTTCCAGGTCAGGACTCTGACACAGAGACTCATGATTGCTTGAAAAATTACCTCAGATTCAAATATATCCGGCATATACTGGTCCACAAAGTCAACTTTTGACCGTGAAGAACAACCTGGTTCAGTAAAGCCTGGTAGTATTGCCTATTTTGGAGCTCGTGGCACTATGACGCACAGCTCTGAGTATACCCACAGCCACAAAGTTTTAAAAAAGTACAAAAATATAAAAACTGAAGACATTGGAGTTAAAAATTTTGCAGAATCAAGAATATCAGAAGGGACTCCTGATGGTCACTCCTGATGTTTATTCATCCTTCTGCTCCTCATGTAGGAATTTTCTGTTTAAACTTTATTCCCTGTTGTCCGTCTTAAGGTCCTTGTCTTAAAAAAGACCTCTAATGCTGCAAATTGTAGGCAATCAAGACCAACTCTTCATTATTCTTGCAGTTAGAATATTTCTTTTTATGCTTAGCATGATTCCCTTGCTGCAATTTAACCTGGCTACTTGTCCTATTCTCAATGGCCACAGAAAGAATTCTGTAGAGCTGCTTTTCATGTGTATAAAACCATCATTTCTCCCTATCATACTTTAGACTGAAGAACACCAGTTTGCATAGTCTGTCCCCATAAGGTGTTACTGTATCCAGATAACTCACCATCACAATCATTCTATACTGTGTGCTCTTTCACATTGGTCAACACTCTTCATTATGTGTAGGGCTCCAAAATGGACCTGATTCTTTTATCAAGACCTTGTCAGTACTGACCAGGAGTGATGCCAAAAAATTACAAAGATGATCCTATTTACATCCTACCATGCCATTTTGCTAGCTGATGATTACCCAAAATTATTCATTCATGATGGCATGGGCTGTGGTCACCTGGGTCTACGAGGTCATGCAAACTTATTCACCCCCTGTACTTTTCAGTTATGACCATTGAAAAGTCATATCCAAAAATCAGATAAAAAAATAGAACAGTGGACTATGCATGTTTCAGTAGGGAAGAGATCCAGATATTGTAGCAGAGCTAGATTACATCCAGAGATATTTTACTACTTGTATTATTATTGCTATTAATATTGGGATATTGGGTGGTATTGCATAAGACTGTCAAGCTGTAATCAATAGATAGGGAATGATCTGGGAAGTGAGCATGGGGAGCTGCCATTTACATGGGAGAGTGTTGAGAATACCTGGAGTTTTGCCTGGGATGGATTATGGGCCAATTTATGGTTATCAGTTACGGTTTTTCAGTTTATGAGTTAGCGTGAGAGAGAAGGTTTGGGAAGGGAAGGGAGGGTTTGGGGAGAGGAGAGGAGGAGAGGAGAGAAGGGGAGGGGAGGCGAGGGGAGGGGAGGGGAGGAGAGGAGAGTTCCTAATAATTGCAGTGCAGAGTTTACTGGGGCAAAACCTCCATTCATGTTTGTACAAGTGGACTGGATTTTTTTGTTCTCTAATAGAATTTAAATAGTTGACAAGAAGAATTGGGAAGCAGGAAGGGTATCTGATGGTAATAGCTATGGGGAGATAAGTTTTCACCTCAGTTACAAAAGTGTAAAGCAATTCATTTTTCTAGATTTATCATAGTGCGAGAATAAAATTTAATTAGGATTAATTAAATTAAATTAAACTAACTTAAATTAAAATCAAACATTGTGAATTCCTAATTCTAAACTAAACTACCCTACCAGTTTCAGGAGGATTGCATGGGTGTCCTAGCAGATAAAATGTAGATACTTTTTCTTGGGACTGCTGTACAATTTTTCTCTGGTCATCTGAACAGAATTATTTATTTTTATTACATTTATTTCACTAATTTTTTCCATTCTATTTTATTTGAGGGTGGTTTTTTTTTTTTTTTTTTTGTGGGAAGCAGTGATCAAACTTCTTAAAATAAAAAGCAACAATTACAAAACAGACACACAAAAAAAGAAATTTAACAAAAGACATGACAATTTGGAAGATCCTTCTCATGTTGAATGTTGAAGGGTCATCAACATTCAGAACTAAAAATTTTCAGAATGTCTTTATCATCTTTGCTTGTCTATGGCAAATGCGATATGCAAGTTAAAATGGAATTCTGTGCTTTATGAATTTTCAGTTTTAAGAACAGAAAAGACATGATAAAAGGAGTAATGTACTAAGGAAGACCTGAAAAGAATTTAGATTAATAGATAAATAGCCCTTCTGCTAAATTATGTCTGACTTCCAAGGAAGAAAAGTTGGTTGCTTCGTAAGTGATGACATGGTACTGAACAAAACTTTCACAAAGGAATTTTACCTAAAAAATTGCTTGTTACCAAGCAAATGTGGGAGTGGGGTGACTGGAGGACTTAATGAGACTTTCTGTGTGATTCTTCTCAAGTGTATGTGTCAGTCGTGTTGTACAAATCTTTTTAGTACGCACATTTTAGGTGAAAACCAGACAATTATTCCAAATTAAGATCACAGCTTTTGCTAAGGTGGCAGGTAATACCAGGTCTGAAAATCCGAAGGTATAAGATTCTAGAGGGGAATGCTCTTGTATATGGACGTTGTGAACCTCAGATCATTGAGCCATGGAGGAAGATTAAGGTACACAAACATATTAATTTAAAGCCCAACCTTGCCCCAGTACTAGATTAATTCACCCTCCATAGTGAACTCTCACACTTGCATCCTAAGATGAACACAAAGATGATGGACAGCGTGGTTCATTAGTCCTTCTGTAGTCTCTTGTATATGCTAAAGACAGATTAAGCACAGGAAAAGTCTATTTCAACTATTAACTAGTTATTATCATGTTGAGTTTGTGTGTTCTAACAAGAAATCTGCTGGGTTGGAAAACATTCACTTTGACATTTCTTTAAATCACAGCCTGTTTTTTTATTTCCTTTTTGAGATTCACTGATTGAATTTGCTGTCACTTTTGGTGTTACAAATAAAGCTTCATATGAACTCTCTTCAAGCCTCTCTGTAGTGATTATGTTACACACTTGTGCACTCTACTCAGTGTAAGTCAACTGAAGCTGAACTGAGTTATATCCCAGGTAGAAGCCATTCAGGGTATTACTGGAAAAAAGCATTGAATAAGAAAAATGAAGAACCAGGTTAATAACAGCAGGACTAACTAGTCTTCAGTAGACTTGAACATAATTTTTTTTCGGTGGAAACTTTGAAACATGTTGTTGAGACATGTTTGTCTCCTTTACTACACATTTTGAGAATATGTTTTTCAGCATGGAGCTTTTACTAGCACAGATATTTATGAAACTCCACTATTGACTTCCACCACTTACTACTATACTTTTTCAAAATACAAAAACTAGTTTGAAAGGAAAAATAGAAAATTCACTGAAGCAGACCTATTTCCCCATGTGTAGAAATTTTGTATGGCATTTCAAAACCACTTTGTGGAGTAAAGACACGTTTCGTGACTTAAACTTGCTTGAGATTCTAACTAATAGGTAGAGAAAGGAAAAAAACAGGAAATTCTTACAAGTCAATTGTCTCCAGTGATTATTTGTGAAGCTCTATAGGGTATCGAGGCAATTCACTCCCATTAAGAGATAGATACTGGTCATTTATCTCAAAGAGACAATTTGAGAAGTCTCAGTCCTGCTGTAAAATGTGACATTATAAATATTTGGCTGAATATATCAGTACCTCTTTATATTCAGGGGATATGGAGAAAGCCCCTGAATAGAGATTAAAAACCTGAAGGATTTAGAGCCTCATAGCAATATCAAGGATTATCAAAACATTTCCGTGCGGGAGGGCAGAATTGTTCTGTCAGACCATCCCTATCTCTGGGAGGGAGATTGGTCAAATCTCTTTGTAGAGAAGGAGAGCACAGTCTCTGTTAGGATTATACCCAGCAGGAGACAGTTTAGCTCCTTTCTAAAGCAGAATTTTAAAAGATTTCATTTGATAATCACTCAGTCAGCTCAGAAAACATCATATTACAATTGAGGACAATTAACATCTAAGGAGAAACGTGTGGAGTTTGTGCTTAGTTTATGCTTCTCCATCTGGGGGGTCTCTTCTGTGCTGTCTCTGCCAGGTCCCATCAGCTTGGATTACACTAAGCTTAAAACCTCCATGCAAGCAAAAGGCAATTACCTGAATAGCAGTAAATCCAAGGGAGAGTCTCAAGGATACTCTTGTACTTTATCTGATGCTTACCAGTGTGTTGCCTATGGTTGTCACAGAAATGCACAGTCAAGCCATGTTAAGAACTTCAAATAAGAACAAAGATTTTTCAGAGGAGATGACTGGTTTTAAGAATCATATGTAGGACACCAGAATGATTACTGTAACAAAGTGGAAAGGCAGGCTGAGATCATTGCAAGCTCTCAGGATCTCTGCTCCTCCACTGTAGGACCTCCTTCAATTCTCAAGACCAGTTCACCTGCCTTCTTGGAAAAAAAAATAATAAAATTACAGTTTAGTAAAAAAAGGAGTGAAAATGCCATGTATTTCTCTTCACACAACCTCTTTCTACTTCTCCAGCCCTGGGAAAGGTATTTGGCCCTTGAAAGGATCCTGTCTAGATGTCCTCATGCTCATGAAAAGTGGCAGATCTCTTCTCTTTGAGAAAGACATCTGGATTTCAGTTTAGCCCCAAGGTAGAAGACCCTGTAGTGGCTCTGTGATCCCTATTTTGTTTCTATTATAATCCAGCCATGTGATCTGATAGACTGCACTCAAGTTCAATGCCTTAACTTTAATGTTATGCTCAAGCAAAGATTCATGGAGGAGGGATGCTTCCAGTGAAGTCACCGGAACCTGTTCTCCTGAAGTCACAACTGTTGTATGCCAAGGGCCACTGCTTCTCACCAGCTGGACCAGGCAACTGATGGAACACTTTGCCCACTCAGCCCTTGATTTGCAAATGAGATGGACAGGGCAACTCTTATGTTATGAGAAATACTTAATATAAATCAACACAGAATATCACAACTATAGGCACGCACTACATCAGCAGTCAGCAAATGCATGATTTCACTCTCAGTAACTACTGAAGATGTTCAATTAAGTCAACATATGCTACAAATTTGCAAGCCACAGTTTAGGTGACGTTTGATTAGATTGAATGCATCTCTAGAAGAGTTTGGGTTATTGTGCTGTTTCTCATGTCCGTCTTTTGTGCCTTGCTGTTGTGCTGTTCCTTGATGTTCTAGGCTCAGGACTACCTTTCTTTTACTTTTTTTTTTTTTCTGGTCCTCTGACCCCCTAGTCACTCCTTATAGACTCTTAGACACTATGTACAATAAGAACTTCCATTCAGTCAGAAGCTTTCTTAAGTTTGTTTCCATCTACTCGCTGCAGTCTCCAAAATGCTTCAGCCTAGTTCAGTTTTCAGTTTACGCAATACAAATAAGGCTACATGTCAGTAATGCAGTCTTTGTTTTGGAGTCAGCATTTACTCATTTCCTTGCCTGGCAAATACCTGGCTAGTCTGTTTTGTGACCTGAAATATTGTCTGATACAACACCTTTCTCTGATTAAGTAAATGGTGTGTTTGCAGCTTTTGATGTGCTGCTAAAGGCTTTCAGCCATCTCTTTCGTGCAGTCTTTCCTGAAAAGCTCTGTTGCCTTGCCCACCTCACCCCTCCAGGGTCTGGAATTATTGTAGTAGTTTGAGATGTCGCTAGTCCTTCCTCACAACTGAAGGGACAGGTCTTTGCAACATCCCTTTCACATCCAGAGAATTGTTGTCCACAGTCCCAGCTCTTACTCTTTCTTGAGAAACCTGTACCACACTGCCTTTCCATGCAGGCTTCTTCCACCCTTCAGAACCACAAACCCATCCTTGCTCTGCCCTTGGAATTTGTCCAGGGCCCAGTCACGCTCTTCTTGATGGGCCAGAAATGGCTAATAAAAAAGATTACTGATAATTAAAATACATTGAATAAAACTGTATGGAAATACTATATTTTAGTGTGGAAATGGTTGAATGAGAATGACTTTAAAGTGTTTTTAAGTAATTAATTTTCCCAACTGAAAACCTCAACATTCACAGGATCACTGGACCAGAGAATGGGTGAGGTTGGAAGGAAGCACTGCAGGTCACCTAGTCCAACTTCCCTGCTCAAGCAGGGTCCCCTAGAACACATTATCACTTCTGGCAGTCATAAAGACATTAAGCAAAATTTTGTAATATTTAAAGTGTGGAAAGCTCAAGGCATTTTTAATGAAAAGGAATTCTAAAGAAAGTCAACATTTTTCATAAAGGGCAAATATTTAGTTCACTTTGACAGCACAAAATTTTGTTTGATTTCAGTTTTGCTGGTTCTGTTCTGAACATAAGACTGATCATATTTTCCAATCTCTTATACAGCCTGTCTGGAAAATTAAATTAAAATACGTTTTGGAGAAATATTTAAAAATGACCATATGCGGCTCTTGTGCTTTTCCATGTCAGTATATTAATTTATATGATATTCTATAATATAAAATCTTAAATAGAGCTGTTCATGGAAAAGTAAAAATGTATCCTACAAGAATTATCTGGAATTGTATCTCCTCCTTTTCTGTCTCCTTATGGGAAAATGAAGAACTCACAATTGAGAGAAGGAGGGGATCTGCAGCTGCTGTTCATGACTGATGACTAATTATTATTCTCAGAAATGGAGCAGAACAGATATACTTAGATGTGTATTCTCGTCTGACTTGCTTGTCTGACAGATTTCTTCTTCCTAAAGCTTGTGTGGTGCTTTTTTCTCTTTTTTTTTTTTTTTAAATTAATTGAAAGGAGCTAATTAACACAAAAGTCACTAAAATGACTTCTTGGTTGCTATGGTTGGTACCATAGCCTATAAACCCTGGTCAGTCACCTGGGATAGGAACTGACCTCTGTGCTTCATCTCTTTACCACTATAAATGTAAGTAACAGAATAGAATAAGAGTTTTTGAGCCAACACTTCTTAAAAAGTTCATTAAAATATTCATTAGGATATTTATTCACTGTTCATAAATTCAAATGTGTTTTTTGAATCAAAACTTATCCTTCTGAATAAGCAGGAGGGGACAGAAGAGTTCAGTGGTGGGAGGAAAGTAACAACACCACAGGGGGACCTTTCAAGGTATACACCTAGAAAAAAGTCCATAGTTGGAATGGGATGTTGAAAGAAAAAGGCTAAGGATGGTGGTGATAGAAAAGCAGTGTGTCAGTCATCTAAACACAGCACGACATCTTAAGCAGCCTATTGATCTTCTATTCCAAATTCATGCAGGGCGACTCCCTGTCATAAAACATTCAGCAGCCAAGATCAATAAGAGATGTGGAGCACTGAGTCTTGCTGCTTCAAAGTCATACTTGAGAACAACAACAAAAAAATATCACTGCTACTCGAATGTCACCAGGGCACCAGCTTGGTTTCGACCCAGCTCAGCAATTTCAATGATAAAAGTTTGCTTCCTGTTTTTCCAAGGGGGAGTCCAGCTGGAAGGTGACAGGAACTGGATTCAGTTATGTGACAGGGAATCTATTTTCTACCCCTCTCTGTTTACAGAGGAGGTTCAACAAGAAAGATAAACCTAGATAACATGAAACACTTGCTGAGGTAGAGCTTGTCTTGTGCTGTGAATTTGCCAATATTTAGCAGTTCCCTGGCTAGGATCTCATCCTCCAGCTCCATGGCAAACTGCAAGGGGACTAAGACATACATTACATCACAAAAAAAATGATATTGCCTTTAGAGAGATACCCTCGCCACTATGATATATATCTAAAGATTCAATACGCCCATTTCTTTGTTACCAATGTTCAGTAACACCTAACTTAGAAAGGTCTGGCACTACATTTACTAAAAGTTATCAAGGTCCAAGTCAGTGAATTTTGTCTGTGGATTCTGATCTCAGAGACACATGTGTTGTCTATATCCAGAGGGAGGAAAAACAAGTAGGTGCACGTAGGCTACCTCAGCTTTCTCCATGGAAGCACCTGGACCAGAGCTTTCACATGGATATCCATGTTACAAACTCACCACCCCTTCCTCCTCTCTTTCACACTATGTCATCCTAGAAATCTAGGAGGCACTACTGACAAAGCTTTTCCTTGGTCTTTCAGTCCTGTCTGCTGCCCCTGAGCAGAAACAGCTTGACCTGAGCCAGGAACGAGAACCAGAAGCAAGAAATGCTTGCCTGACAGGTGGGACAGGCAACCTTACACAGTCTTCTAGCTCTTCCCAGTGCTTCTTTAGCCTTACACTGAGAAAGATTTTCCAAATGCCCAGTCTAAACCTTTCTTGTTACTCTTTAAGCTCAGTGCTCCTATTGTAGCTCAAGTGGCTTCTGGGGAACAGATTGCCCAATGAAGTTACTTTTTAGGTATTTGAATGCTGTTGTTATGTATCTCATTACTCTCTTCTAGACTAAACAATGCTAATTCTTTCAGTCTCTCCTCTGAGGTCATATTTTCCATGTGTTTCTGTTTCAATAAAGGTCATTGGTATCTGACATAGCCTTATGGCACAAAAGATTAATTCTGCTCTTCCCTGGCTCTGAGCCCAATAGTTGCCATCACCTCTTTCAGTGTGAAGGGGAGGATTGCTTTTAAAATTCAACAAAAACCCTGGGTGTTTGTTCCATTTCTAATGATTTCTAGAATAACTGATGTTGGTAGAGATTAATACTTTAGAAAAGCACAATTTGGACAGCCATACAAAGTGACAAGCAGGGATTCAGGAGGAAATATGCAGCACTAAGAGGAGCTTAGAAAGTATCTCTTGTCACAATGCTATCCCTCTGTGACAGATAAAGAAGCATAGACAAACCTGGATGAAAAAGCAATAAATGTAGACATCAATGAAAATTTAGCATTTGACTTCAATAGACATGAATGTCTGTCCTGTAGGAGCTCTGCCATGGGATGGTTCAGTGTGGTAGCTTATTCTATAGCAATGTCTACTGCACAGTGCCTGAGCTGGTTACAAACAAAGAAGACAAATTGAAAAGCCATTGAGGAATAAAATCGCCTTGCTTATGTAAGGTTCCATATGATTACAAGCAGACTGTTTTGGATGTCAAAACTGACCTGTCTAGATCTCTGGTGGCTCATCTATTACATACAGGTTGATTTTAGTATCTGTGTATTAGGATAAAGAGTTAGTATTGCCTGGACAAACAATGAACCAAACATCTATAATCCTTTACTAGTTAGACTGAGAGTGTGGTTAAACATCTTGACAAAACAGAATTTCATTAAATATTTTTCAATTCATTAAGCTGTTGATTCCCTTTCCTGTTCACAACAAACTTAGATGAGGCTTGGATGCTGCATTTTCCTCTGTTTTTCTTTTCTAAGAACGATGACTCTGTTCCTGACTCTTTCTGAAGGAAAGTTTCAGAAGGGTGTTCTTGTAGGTGACATTCTAATTTATGATTCTGAAGGAGGCAGGGGGGAATTAAGTGACATGATGGAAAGTTTGTTAAGTGTAATCAACAGGGAGGATAAATGCTGTTAGAGATTTCTGCATATTAATCTGGCTTTGTTTTGAGCTACTGCAGCACCTGTGACAGAGCCAAAGGTTATGAATTTGGAATCATAAGTTTTGTCTCTCTGACTTAGTATAATATAGATCTCTAATCAATACTGATTGAGCTGAACTGGACCGATCTCCTGGTCACACTGTGGGTGTTTCAATCCTGCACTGCACAGCACAGTACAATGCCATGTACAACCTGCCTGTCTTACCAGCCATATCCAGAACAGTATGACTTCCCTGTAGGTGCTGAGCCACCTCTGAGAGCCCTGGTGGATGTCTCAAATGGCACTACAGACATATGGTTGGATAACTGAAATCTGCCCCTGTGGGATTCAGCTCCAGGTTGAACTTCTAGGTATAAATATTCAATATTAAGTGTTGGCATGTGAAACAGGGACTGAGTTCCATTGCTCAATCCAGAAATCCAGGGGCACCTGGGACATGGGACTATGTCTGAGGTTCTGTATGGGGCAGGCAGTGGCAGCACAAGAACTGTGGGAGACCTGTGCTGGCCTCAATACTGTGAAGTGTGGCTAGAAAGGAGTTGCAACAATAATTAAACATGTTCATTGGAACTATGGGGAGAGATGGCACTCTTTTCTAGCAGCAAAAGAGTGGAAATTAAGGACTCATGCACAGGACATCAATGCTTGATTCTGTTGGCTGGAGACATCTTAATTTAGAGGATCATAATTTTTTTAGTAATAACTTCTATATTTGTCCTGCATCTTTACTCTCACATAAATAATTTCCATCTTTTTCCTTTTCCAAGATTTAGTTATTCTGTTTTAGACTATTTATGTTGTCTACAAATACTCCAAAGCATTCATTAATATTCTACTTTATAAATCTTAAGTTTTCAGAAATATGAAGAAAACAACCCCCGTGTCTTCATGGCAAAAAAGAAAAAGTTTCCATAGAATAAATTGTCATTACCTGAAAACATCCCTGATCAAACACAGGAGTCATGGTTCGCCCTTACAGTTCAGACAAGAAGCAAGCTGTTTTTCTAATTGTTAGGGCAAATAGTCATGAAATTATACTACCGAAGGTTACATTGGATTCTTCAGTGCTAGACTTTGTTTTTTCTAAGACGCAATGTATTTTTGAAAGAGATTTTCACTTCATCATATGTAAATATATCTACAAAACTGTGAAGAGCTGTAAGTCAAGTTAATAGGTGACTCAGGTTCAACTTTGGAATGAACACGTAGAGAAGCCAGGTCTTTCACAGGGATGTGAAGAGGGTATGTAATCATGAAATCTCCCATATCTATGGCAGATGCAGTTTTCTGTTGCCTGACCCTTTGGACTTCTCTCTATCCCCTCTTCCTCTTTGGGGGAATATTTTCTGTGCTTACAATGACACCTGCAAGCTCAGGCTTGTACAGAGTAGTCCTTTTTGCTGCTTATGAATCCGCTATTTTTTCCTGCCCCTGAAATGATCATCTCTCTGGACTCTTGGTCCTTTCTGTACAAAGTGTTTCCACTCCGAATGATCCACAGATGTTCCATAAGTACAAAGGGATGCTGCCCTGGGCTCTGACCGAGGTGTTCTGTCACACACAGTTATTGTGGTCTGTCCCTTTTTGCAGAGATTTATTTTTTTTTGTTTCTTGGGCGCTTGCATAAATGGAGAGACACAATTTGGTCCTGTTTATGGTGAAAACATTTTTTCATCATTTGAGAAATAGTGCAAATGCTTGTTTTCAGACAAAAGATTCTGTTCTGCTGCCACAGAAGTTTTCACGATAGTTTACTCCCTGCATTTGGTTTACCAGGCATAAAACAACATAGATGTTTTGTTCTTCCATCAGTCTCCAAAGGATGAATAATAACTGAGAAAAGACTCTTCTACTCTCTCAGATTTTTCCCTTCCTCTTATCATCTCACAGGAAGCATTGATGTTATTTTTGGGAAGTATTGACTCTTTTACAGAATAGAGGGCTCATTAAATCAAAATAACAGCAACATTTTCAGCTGCTTCATTGTTATCATTGCTATTGTTGTAAGCCACTGCTGAAGCTGGGGAAAAAAGAAAGGACAAGTACAGCCAATAAAGAATACCATACCCCAACATATCCTGAGCTGGAGATTAAGTGCAATGCTTCTTTTTCATGGCTTTTAAGTAGTTGGTAGTCTACTACTGAGTTCATAATCATCCTGAAGAGACAGCAGTACCACTGAGAAGGACAGGGGAGGTAAAATTTATAGAAAAAATGATAAACTGGAAATCACAGAGTCAAAAAAACCGGAAATGTTGTGTTGAGGTTGTGTTAATTAAAGTATAATGTATTACAAGCAGAAAGAGGGACATTATTCCACTTCCATCACAAACTTACCCAGAGCCAGTTTGGGGGTAACATGTGGTGCGTTTATTTTGTTTTGTGGTTTTGGGTTTTTTTGTGTTTTTGATTTTTTTTGTGGGTTTTGTGTGTGTGTTGTTTTATTTTTTTTTTTTTAACAGGGGGGTCAGATTGTAACAAGTGAGATGGAAATCACAGAAAAAAGTAAAAGAGATGGAAAATGAGTTGTGGAACTCAGAGTGACTGGTGCCAGGGAGAAACAGCGTTGGAAGGTGACCAAATACGAAGCACAACAGAGAGCTCTTCTGTGTTTGCTGGGATCTCGGCAAGAAATTGTGAAAATGGGAGAATTTCTCAGTAGTCTGGAAATCTATTCAGAGAAAGCAGCAGCATGAGCAGGAAACTGGAGCTTTTTAATTGTACAAATTTATGATTTTAGACATGAAGCAGGGAGCAAATTCAGTAATCCAGGAAATACATTTAATTTGCTTGTTTTCCTGAAGTAGTAAAAATCTTTGCTTTCCAAATACTAACAGTCACCCCTTTACAGCTCACCTCAGAGTCTCAGAACCAACCAAATCCCAAAACAAACATGGGAAAAAAAAAACAAAAACAAGCAAACAGGAATTTCAGACAAGAACTGATTTTTGGATCACCACCTGCTATATTTTAGAAAGGTTTATTCAGCAGTGTCATGAAAACCTGCAAAAAGTCTCAAGCTGAACACTCAAAGCTGTGTCAAGTGGCCTTTGAAATTCTTGGTCAAGGCAATCTGCATCACAGAACAGTTTACAGATGTGTTTTTTCATTCCTGGCTGTCATAGTTTAACCCAAACCAAGAATCAAGCCCCATACAACAGCTCGTTCACTCCCCCACCAGTGGGATCAGGGAAAGAATCAGAAGGATCAAAGTTGGAAAACTCGTGTGTTGAGATACAGACAGTTAAATAGTGAATGCAAAAGTCGTGTGTATGATATATATATATATATATATATATAGACTATATATAGACAAATGCCATCATGCCAAATGTCTCCCCTTCCTCCCCCCTTACACTTTATATACTGAGCATGATCTCAAATGGTCTGCAACATCCCTTTGATGAGTTTGGGTCCCTGTTCTGGCTGTGTCCCCTCCTGATCTCCTCACCAGCGTGGCAGTTATGAAAGCAGAAAAGGCCTCTGTGTAAGCCCTGCTCAGTAATAGAATCATAGAATCGATCGGGTTGGAAAAGACCTCCGAGATCATCAAGTCCAACCCTTGGTCCAA